>JAPDSC010039542.1:0-16853 GCA_026290005.1 Latrodectus geometricus
TTCATTAGTTGAAATAAATACAAATGAATCATACATCTTGAAATAAATTTCATAAAAGCATACATTTTCAGATAAAATTTTTAAATAATAATAGTTTATATCACAATATTTACTCGTGAATAAGTACATTATTTCTGATGACTCGAATTTATAAAGACTAGAAAAATTTAGTTTAAGAAACGTTAAATATAGTTAATTGCTATTGTTAATGAATGCGAAGAATGTTTTCTATAATTTTTCTCCTAATCATTAATTTAAGCAAATACAACTACAAAAAAAAAAAAAAAAAAAAAAAATTATCATTTTATATCAATCATTTATATCAATCAATTTTATATAAATATTTATAAAATTATTATTAAATATTAATCTCTTATAAAAATTAAAGTATTATAATTATATTAAAAATTAATTTCATTTATTTATTAAATTATGTAAAACATTTGTCAAGAACACATGAATAAGCAAGAACTGAACTAAGACAGAACAAATCTCAGCTGTGTATTTTCAAAATTTTTAGTAATGGAAATTGCGAGTATGAATAATGAGCACCTCCAAATGTTTCTTTTTTCATATAATTATTTTTTTTTTAATATTTAATTTTTAGAATAATTTGTTTTATGCTTAAAATGTTTTTTATAATAAAATAAAATTTAAATTGGTAAAAAAAAATAATAATAATAATTATAATAAAATAAAATTTAAATTGGTAAAAAAAAAAAAATAATAATAATAATAATCTTATAAGATTGTACTAAGTGTCTTCATCTAAATAATAATCTGTAAAACTCAAGTTTATTATGAATAATCAGAAACGCGCTATACCTTTGGGATTCACAAATTTATATAGCTATCTTTCTCTTAAAAAGTCTTCAAACTAATTCTTGAATGTGTGATCACTGATTCTGGTATGAACAAATAAGAATAATTTAGTCGCATAAATTATGATATTTATCAATTATTTATTTGTTTTCAAGTAAGTCAAATAAGTTTTTTTTTTAATTTCATCACTGTTGTATTAAAATTATCATTTTATCTTATATCTGGCAATTCCATTTTTTTTTAACTGTACCATCTTTTAAAAATCACAATGCTTACACTTAACCCCATTTCAGATTTTGTTTAAAAATATACCAATTAAAATCTTTTAACATTAATTGTGAAAACATTTCACTTTTATTTGTCATAGGTAAAGCAATTTGCTGATTCAAGTCACAATTGGAGATAAACAATGAAAATATTTGTTTGTGGGAATTATAACTTCTTATAAATGCTTTGTTAAACCGATGTAGAAGATTCAGTTAAGAAATCATGGGTCACTTTTTCCTGATACGAGCTAATCGGACCAGGGTTTAATATTTAAAGTGAATCCATTACAAAAGACTATGGTTTGATATGGTCTTTTGTAATGGGCTGACCATGCTGGATATGAACTCAACGATTCTTGAACTGTAGACCTCAGTAATTAAGTCTTCAAGTAATTCTTAAGTAGCAGAAGCGTAACTTTACAATCACCGTAGGTTTGTGATAAAATACACTACTGGCGATTAAAATTGCTACACCAAGAAGGCGACATGCTACAGTCGTGAAATTTATACGAAAGGAAGAAGGTGCTGTGATATGCAAATGATTAGCTTTTCAGCTCATTCAGACTAAGCAGACGCCAGTAGAGACACCTACATTGTGTTTAAATGAGGAAATTGTTCAGCCGGTTCCTCTCACACAAATTGCATTTGAACGTTGTTGCCTGGTGAAAAGTTGTTGTGATGCCTCGTGTAAGAAGGAGAAATGCGTACCAGCACGTTTCTGACTTTGATAAAGGTCGAATTGCAGCGTACCGGGATTGCGGTTTATCTTATCGCAGTATTGCTGCTCGCTTCGGTCGAGATCCAATGACTGTTAGCAGAATATGGAATCGATGGGTTCAGGACGGTAATACGGAACGCCATGCGGGATCTCAACGGCCACCTACCACTAGCATCCGAGTAGACAGGCATATTATCCGCATGGCCGTAATGGATCGTGCAACCACGTCACGAGACGTGAGTCAAGAAACGGGGTCGTTTGGAAGACAACAAGTGTCTGCACGAATAGTTCGACGACGTTTGCAGCAGCATGGACTCTCAGGTCGGGGACCATGCTGCGGCTTCCCTTGACGTTGCGTCATAGACTAGAGCGCCTTCAATGGTGTGATCAACGACGAACCTGGGCGCACGAATGGCGAGACGTCATCTTTTCAGATGAATCCAGGTTCTGTGTACAGCATCATGATAGTCGCATCCGTGTTTGGCGGCATCGTGGTGAACGCACACTGGCAGCGTGCATTCATCATCGCCATACTGGCCCATCACCTGGCGTGATGGTATGGGGTGCCATTGGATACACGTCTGGATCACCTCTTGTTCGCATTGACGGTGCTTTGAACAGTGCACGTTACGTTTCTGGTGTGTTACGATCCGTGGCTCTACCTATTATTCGAGCCCTGCAAAACCCTACGTTTCGGCAGGATAATTCCCGAACGAATGTTGCCGGTATTGTACGGACCTTCCTTGATACGGAACATGTTCGGCTGTTTCCCTGGCCAGCACGTTCTCCAGATTATTTCACCAATAGAAAACGTCTGGTGAATGGTTGCCGAGCGACTTGCTCGTCACCAAACGCCAGTCACTACGGTTGATGAACTGTGGCATCGTGTTGAAGCTGCATGGGCATCTGTACCTGTACATGCAATCTAATCTTTGTTTGACTCAATGCCCAGGTGTATAACTGCTGTTATTACTGCCAGAGGTGGTTGTTCTGGGTACTGATTTCTCAGGATCTATCGAGCCAAATGTTTTTGAAAATTTAATCACTTGTTATTTCTTGTATAATATATTTGTGCAATAAATATCATTTTGTTATCTGCATTTCTTCCGGGTGTAGCAATTTCAATAGCCAGTAGTGTAGTTAAACACAAAATGTTACGGATATCAGTGAATGAATTATTCTTTTAAGGTGGTTGAGTAATTTATAAGCAAAGACGCCCGAAACAAAAGATCTCCAAGGCATAATCTGCCGCCTACAGAGTATCATTTCACTTGGAAGACAATGCGATCATCACCTATTTATCGTTCGTCAGTCCACTTTTAGTAAACACGGTCTATCTTCAGTTGAGTGGGAAATAGAATTTACTACCTTCCAATAAAGAGAACGACACGGTGGCCAATAATTTTGCCATCGTGACCTTTGTATTATGAAACTTAAAAGATAGAAGAATGATCGGTTTATAAATTTGTCTTTTAGATATTGAGAAATTGTTTTAATTCAAACGCACACAAACGTTGTTGCTTTTCTAACAAATATCGTAGTTTTTACTTTAACGAATGTCTAGTAGCTAATGTAGACTTTGTACTAATCTAGAATCTACAAATTACCTTCTCAAGGTAATTTGTTGTTGTTGTTGTCGTGTGCCAGCCAGGCTGGCAATATGGGGTGCGCTGCTCCACTTTTCGAACTGAACCATATTTGGTGTGATGTCCGACTTCCTCAGTACACACATGCCATAGGTACCCGTTTATAGGGTAGGCAACCATTCACACACAAAGAAAGGACAATGATAAGAAAGAGAGAAAGGTTGGTTGGTTGGTTGGGTTTTGTGGCGCAAGGTCCAAAAAGGACAAGCTGCACCAAAAAATTAAGTTTTAAGAAGAACTTTTATTGGCAAAACCCATACACAACGTTAAAAATTTAAAAAACAAAAATAATTGTATATAAATATATTAAAATCTAAAGGAGTAAAATTGTAAAGTTAGACTTAAACTCCTAAAATTTAAATAAAATAAAGAAATCCAATTGCCTTTAAATAGGCAAAAAGATTTCTGTGGGGTGGTTCCCCCAACAAATCAGACAAGGTTAAAATATCAGATTTAAAAAACTGTAAACGTTTGTGGTTAAAATATTGGCATGAAATTAAAATATGATAAATAGTGTATGGTTCATCACACGTTTCACACCATGGATTTAATTCACTTAAAAACAAATGTTTGTGTGTGAAACGTGTGTGTCCGATACGAAGGCGAGTCAATCTTACGTCTGCACTTCGTAGCGGTAAAACAGGTAATGAGGTGACTGATGAGATGATAGTATGTAACTTGTTGAAAACCTGCATATTCCATGATTCCTGCCAAAGGGAAAAAAATAAATGCTTTGACACCCTTTCTCACATCAGAGAACTGATGGTAAGTGTTGACCTGATGCAGCCTTTGCAGCTGCATCCGCTCTCTCATTTCCATCAAGACCTACGTGACTTGGTACCCAACAAAATAAAATTTGGTAACCCTTGCCAGCAAGGGATTCCAATACTCTGAAAATCTTAGACACAACAGGATGATTATTAAAACTATTGCCTCTCAAAGCTTCCAAAACGCTCAAGCTGTCAGTATATATACAAAATTTATGATAGTCATCTGTATTCACCTGCTGAAGAGCATAGAATATAGCTGTTGCTTCAGCAGTGAAGATGGAACAGGACGAATGTAGGCTGTAGCTGAAAGATGTATTATTCATGATAATTCCACAGCCCACATGTCTTGCTGATTTAGATCCATCTGTGAATACAGGTTTGTATGATTGATACTGACAGCGATGAGAATGAAATAGCTGTTGAAAGACAATAGGAGTTGTGTCAGATTTTGCATATTGAGTAAAGGAATAAATAAAAGCAAGTGTCGGGTTATACCAAGGCGGATGAGCAAAGTAATTTGGTGATATAATCCGCAAATCACGTAGGTCAGTCAAAGACAAATACGACTTGATTCGTGTGAGAAAAGGTGGGATGCTCATTGGACGAGGATAGTAAAGTCTTTTAATAGAGGCATTTGGAACCATGGACCGTAATGGATGATGAGGGGTCGACATAACTTTAGCGTAGTAATTGAGAGACAGCTGCATCCGTCGCAGGTCTAATGGTAATTGATGACATATGACATATAGACTCTGGACGGGGGATGTGCGAAATGCGCCGGAACATATTCTCAAGGCAGAGTGATGAACGGTGTCCAATCTGCGTAAGACGGAAGACCTTGCAGATCCATACACAACACATCCGTAGTCAATGCGGGATAATATCAGGGATTGATAAACCCGAAGGAGTGACGAGTGATCTGCACCCCAAGATGTATTTGATAACACCTTGAGGATATTAAGCGATCGCTCACACCTCTTCCGCAAATGTAAAAAATGCGGAAGAAAGGTTAATTTTCTGTCGAAAATCACTCCGAGGAATTTTACCTCATTGACTACAGGTATTGGAGTATTGTTGATGTGAATTACTGGATCATTATGCAGGCTTGTCTTCCTGCAAAAATGGACACAAAAACTCTTGCCATGAGATACAGTAAGGCCATTTTCAGCACACCATGCAGCTAATTTATTTACAGCAGTTTGTAATTGTCTCTCAATTAATCGCATGTTGGACCCCTGACATGATATTTGCAGGTCGTCAACAAATAAAGTACTATGAACAGATGGAGGTAGATGATGAAGGATGTTGCTAATGAATAAGCTAAAAAGTGTGACACTTAAAATTGAACCCTGAGGAACACCCTCAAGTTGGTTAAAAGTATTGGAAAATATTGTTCCAATACGTATTTTAAAAATACGGGAGCTTAAAAAATTTTGGAGGAATATCGGCATATTACCCCGAAAGCCAAAATCATAAATCCTACGGAGAATTCCATAACGCCACGTACGGTCATAAGCCTTCTCTATGTCGAAGAAAATGGAGACCAGATGATTTCTTTGCACAAAGGCATTGCGAATCTGGGTCTCCAAACATGTTATATTATCAAGAGTGGATCTTCCTTTGCGGAATCCACTCTGATTGACGTGTATACATTTCTTTTCTTCTAAGACATACACGAGGCGGGCGTTGACCATACGTTCGAGAGTCTTACAAACGCAACTCGTCAGAGCTATAGGTCGGTAATTTGAAGGTTCTGAAGGATCCTTACCAGGCTTAAGGACCGGAATTACTATTGCTTTGCACCAGAGTGTTGGAAATTCATTTTCAGTCCAGATCCTATTGCACAAAAGTAATAAGTTCAACAGGGAATCTGGACTTAAATTTTGAAGCATAGAATAGCTGATTCCATCAGGTCCTGGACTGGTATTTTTAGTCTGCTGTAATGCATTCTTCAATTCTGACATCCTAAATTCACAGTTGTAAGGTAAGGCTTGTCTCTGATTGAAACGAATTGGATTTTGCTCAGCACGACGCTTCGTCCTTAAAAACGAAGGACTGTAAGAGTCAGCGCTCAAGACATTAGCAAAAGTTTCACCAAGGACGTTAGCGATTTCCTTAGGAGAAGAATGTAGAGCAGCTCCGGTTTTTAATATGGAAATGGAAAAATCCTTATAAATTCCATTGGCTGCTTTTACTCTTCTCCACAACTGTTTACTGGATGTAGAAGATATTATGGAAGAAACATAGCGAGACCAAGATTCCTTCTGACTTTGACGACGAGCTCTGCGAGCCAATGCTTTTGCTCTCTTAAAGGCAATTAAATTCTCCGTTGTGGGGTATCTCCGGAATAACCCCCATAACCTCCTTTGTTTTTTATAAGTTTTTTGACACTCATTATTCCACCATGGTTTGCAACGCCTTTTTATTGTAGAAGAACTTTTAGGTATAGCAATATCAGCTGCACCTATACTTGTTTCGGCGACTTTTTGAACGGCATTATCAATATCCACGATCAAAACCATTGTATCATCAATGACTGCCAATTGTGTAAATATAAATGCCAATCTGCCCGACTGTACACGTAAGTAGGTAGACGTTGTCCTACTCTACTACCTCCAGTCTGGGAGATGACAATAGGAAAATGATCGCTGTTATGCAGATCATTTCCCACTGTTAAATTTAACAATGGCATGAGTGATGGAGTACAAATGGCGAGATCGAGAGAATGAAAAGTTCTTGTGGGTGTGTGGAAATATGTTTTCTCGTCGGTATTTATCAGACAGAGACAGTTATCAGAAATAAACTGCTCTATCTGACGACCGCGATAATTCGTGTCACTACTTCCCCACAAAGAATTATGGCCGTTAAAGTCACCTACTAGCATAAATGGTACAAGCAGCTGATCAACTAATGTATCAAGTTCTTCTTGGCGGATGACATCATGTGGTGGCAAATATAAACTACAGACTGTAATTAAATGTGTCGTGTGATTTCTCACAGCTACAGCCTGTAGAGTTGTATTTAATGGATGGAAAGTGCTGGGAACGTCATTAGATGTTAATATACAAACACCAGACACTGCACCATCGTCACCACAGTCTTTTCTAAAGCAGTTGAACCCACGCATAGAAATGTTTATGGAGGACTTCAGGAAAGTTTCCTGAAGTGCTACACATGCGGGGCTATAAGCTGTTATTATAGACTTGATGTCATCAAGATGGGAACGCAAACCATGGCAGTTCCACGAAACAAAGGAAGTTAATGTTTTATTTGAAGAGCTCCTGTCCCGGAGCTGGAAGGCATGTCATCTGACATCTCCTCGAACGATATGTCATCGTCCGAAGGATGTAGAGAAACAGCGTCAGCCTCCAGGGATAAGGCTTTACGGGTGGATAAAGAGGGTCTAAGAGAACCCTCCTTTGAAGATTTTAATTTGAAAGCCTTAAAAGCTTTTGATTTTGATGTTGAAGCTCTTTTAAAACTTTTGGCTTTTGAGTTTGTTTTAATTGGGGTAATTTTGGTAAGGGAGGTGATATACTTTCTGTTTGTGTGCAGATCGTTCTGGTGATCTTTTTTGTTGCGGCAGCGTAGCTTACTCCAACTTTAGGGCAGCGAGAGGTAACTTGTCGTCGGGCTTCAGGGTATGAACATTTCGTCGTGTTCTTTAAAGTGGTGATTTCTTTTTCGAGTACCCATGTTGGACAACTTCGAGAATAGGAGGGGTGTTCACCGTGACAGTTCACGCACGCCTCTTTCGCTGTGCAGGTCGAGCTATCGTCGCCAACTGCAGCGCAGCGAGTGCAAGTCAATTTGCCCCTGCAAGCATTCCTCGAGTGTCCGAAACGTTGGCACTGAAAGCATCTCAAGGGATTAGGTATATAAGGCCGGACGGGCAAATTCATGTATGCAGCTTTTACAGACTGCGGAAGGTCTGGCGTCGCAAAAGTCAGAAGGAGATGCTTAGTATTAATAAACTGCCCATCTCTTCTGACTGTAATGCGTTCTACAGCGCAGACCTTCTGATTTTGTCAATTTTCCAGAATTTCGTCCGTCGGCGTAAACAACAAATCCCTTGCGGAAATAACACCACGCGAAAAGTTCAGACTACCATGTGGCGACACCGTTACCTCTAAATTTGCAAGATGTTTCATTTTTATTATGATATCTGCCTGAGCAGCATTCGCTACCTCAATCTGAAGATCACCCGATCGCACCTTTCGAATATTTTTCACCTCTCCTACAGTGGCCGCTATTCCCTTTTCAATTAGAAAGGGGGATACATTTTCAAAGCTTCCCTCCTTTCTTTTCATGATAAAATGCTTACAATTTAAAATAGTTAATTGTTGCTCCCGTGGGAGGAATGATTTCTTTTTATTTTCCATTTATTAAATTTAAAATTTCAGGACCTGACCGCACCACCCACCACCGAGTCCAACAAGGGGATGCAGACCAGCTGCACCAGTGCTAGCCAGATCCTATACGCTCACAGTACATCCCTGTGATGGCCTCCACCCTTAACGAGTCATCCAGCAGATGTACCGATCGCTTGATCCATAAAGCCGATTGATGTGCTGAGGACCACAGCACACCTCCCGTTTACCTGAAGCAGAGGCCAAAGTAATGTGTTGGTCTCTGGGAGTCTCAATTACCAGGACCCTCCTTTCCAGGGACACGGGTCTCCACGCACGGCAAACACGTGGGTGATTTAGTCCCCAAGAGTAGCTAATAGCAACAGAGCGACGACAGCTGCTCAAGGGGAGCCCTCAACCTCCTTAGAGGCAACCACTTGAGGGAGAAAAGGAAAGGAAAGCAGAAGAGTAGAGGAGAGAAGAAAAGAAAGAGAGGAGGACAGATCACTGGGGTACCTCGGGATTGTGACACCCGTGTTTACTTAAAGAAAGTAAACCCCTTGAGGGGAGAAAGAGAGAAAGAACATCCATCCCCGAGCCAGGATTCGAACCCAGGTCCCACCCATCTGTAGTTAGGTACGCAAACAACTAGACAAGCTGGGCGGTAATTTGTAGATTGCTTAAATAATTTGAGAAACGATCGCTAATGATGGACCAATTTAGTTAATCTGCACATTCTAGGAAAAAAATAGAATAAGTGATTTGTGCACTTTTCTAGTGGTGTATACATCACAAAGTTATAATATACTCACAGGGCTTTCTGCCTCAGTGTCTTGGAGAGGGTATATACAGTCTGCACTGTAATCAGGAGATGAATCCTTCCAGGAACTGGACAAAGGGAGGCGTGACAGGATTGTCTTGGGCCAATCAGCGGAGCAGAATATGGGCATCACAGCAATCATCACATACGGAAACATGCCTTGAACAAGAGAACAGTTTCAATTAGAAAGCTTTAACATTCACGTCGGAAGGTTTATATATATTAGGTTAGGGAAAAAGAAATCCGCTATTTTTAAGTGAACTTTTTGTAACTTCTTTCAGATTCGCTTGGTAAAAAGGTTTAATACAGTTTCCATGTAGATTTTTAGGACTTGTGCGAAGCTACGACTGCTGGCATGATGTCAAGTTTGATCATTTTTGATATTTTATAGACATTCTCGACCATGTTGTATCCATGTGAGGTGCATCTTTAGCATCCAAATACCCAAACGGAATCGACGAAACCAAAATTGTACGTAACTGGTTGTTACAGTCATATATAGGACGATAAACACCTTTCACAGTTTTAGCCACCTGGTTAGCATTTTCTCCATTATAAAAGAAAAACTAAAATGTATCGATTTTTCTGTTTGTTGTCTTCTATTCAAATTCATTTATTTTGAATTACAAAAAAATGTTGGTATGCATTTTTTTTTCTACAAAGTTTTTGTTTAAAATGACCACATCAATAATTTTAACATTGATTGGAATATTTTCTCTTGAAGGATATTTGACTAAAGGAATCGGAGTTAGTAACTAATAATTATTAAAAATATGCAATCAGATCCAAAAAACGAAATAGTACCAAAATACTGATTTAAGTAAGAAATGTCATCCGATTCGTTAGATTTTTTTAAAGTAAAAATAATCCACCAATCAGTGAAGTCCTTACCAATGGCGAACATCCTGGAGTTCATGAGGTTGAAGAGCCCACAGAAGAGGAAGGCCAAAGGTCTGGAGAACTTCATGAGCATGAAGAAGCCGACCGTCAAGTCGAGCAGGAATCCTCCCAGGTGCACCACGAAGTACGTAATCTGGTCACCTGTCAGGAAGAGCCTGCAAATAATATGTATTATTATTCTGAACTGCAAGTGTATACAGATATTATTAGGTTGAGGAAAAAGAAATCTATTCTTTTTACGTGAACTTTATGTAACTTTATTTGGATTCACTTTGTAAAAAGGTTTAAAACAGTTTTCATGTAGATTTTTAGGTCTTGTGCGTTACGACTGCTGACATGCGGTTAACTTCGATCATTTTTGATATTTTTTAGACATTTTCGACGATGCTGTATCCACATGCGAGGTGCATCTCTAACACCAAAAATACCCGAACGGAATCGACGAAACAAAATTTGTACGTAACTGGTTGTTACAGTCTTATATAGGACGATAAACACCTTTCACATTACTTTTTCCCCCAACCTAATATATATAGTATTTGATAAGCTACCTGTCTAGTGGTTAGCGTACCTGACTACAGATGGGTGGGACCTGGATTCGAATCCTTGTTAGGGCATGGATGTACTTTCTCTCTCTCTTTCTTGTCTTTGTCCTTTCTTTGTGTGTGTGTGAATGGTTGCCTACCCTATAAACGGGTACCTATGACATGTGTGTACTAAGGAAGTCGGACTCCACACCAAATATGGTTCAGTTGGAAAAGTGGAGCATCGCACCCCATATTGCCAGTCTGGCTGGCACACGACAACAACAACAACATCATTTGATAAGCTGTACACAATTTTTAAACAATAAACCTTAAAGGAAAGATCGCTTTTAGACAGTAATTTTCTAATGCGAAGGTGATAAGTAAACAGTTATTGTGTGGTCCTTCATTTCAATATTTCATGGGTTGAATTCTAACATCGGGAATACCTTGCAATGGTTAAGATTCTATTTTAAGAAAATCCTCAATCGTAATTTTCAGACATTTTACGAAAAAAGGAATCGCATAGTGCAAATTAACCCAATATAGGCTGATAAATTCTAGAAATGTCCCAAGAATATGCAGTGTTGCTTTGTTTTATCCAATTGAACATATAATCAATGAAATGAAGAAGAATCGGAAGTACAAGTTATTAAAATTAAACTTATGATATTCGAACGGTTGAAACGCTACTTCTTTTAAGCTGAACAGAAAGAAAATATTTTGTACCTAGATCATGCAGTCAAGATTTCCATTGGATGTAAAAAGTCTGAAGTGCTGTCATTATATGGTATTATGAAAAAGTTAAAACGACACAAAATGCAAGGAATAATATTAGGTTGGGGAAAACGTTATCCATTATTTTTTCGGTAGACGTCTGTAGTGATCGCTATCTCGTGAGGTATCTATCAAACAATTTCAGATTAATGCTCGTTGGAAAGGTGACATTTGACACTAAAATAGTCTCTTGCGGTTTTTTGTTTCATTCATTCAGTTATGAGTACAAGGTTTAAAAATAGATGACAACAAACAGAAAATTCGATAGTTTTTCTTTTATAATGGCGAAAATGCTAACCAGGTGGCTAAAATTGTGAAAGGTGTTGATCGTCCTATATAAGACTGTAACAACCAGTTACGCTCAATTTTGGTTTCGTTGATTCTGTTTGGGTATTTGGATGCTAAAAATGCACTTCGCATGGATACAACATCGTCGAGAATGTCTATAAAATATCAAAAATTATAAAACTTGACAGCATGTTAGAAAAAGCTACATGAAAGCTGTTTTAAACCTTTTTACAAAGCGAATCTGAAAGAAGTTACAAAAAGTTCACGTAAAAATAATGGATTTCTTTTTCCGCAACCTAATATATTGTACCAAGATCATTCAGTCAAGATTTCCCTCGGATATAAATAATTTGAAGTGCTGTCATTATATGGTATTATGAAGAAGTTAAAACGATCCAAAATGCAAGGAATAACATATTTTGTTATGCCCAGGCTTTAAGCAAAAATAATGTAAGCAATGTAACAGAAAAACCAAAACAAACAGAATTAAATGTCCCCAAACAAATCCAACAAAATAATAATACTGAAAACCTACAAAATGAAAATAATCTAGGCAATTTGACTGAAGTAATAAGATTCTATAACATAATTAGTAATATGTTTGGACAAAATTTAAAAGAAATAAATGACAAGCATGAAAGCATAGATAACCTAGCAAATTTTTTACACTTGTAAGCTTTATACAGCAAAATAATAAAGAAGATTTAAATAATACCAATTATGATAACTAATAAACTAAATGCCGCCCAACCTGTCTAGTGGTTAGCGTACCTGACTACAGATGGTTGGGACCTGGGTTCGAATCCTGGCTCGGGCATGGATGTACTTTCTCTTTCTTGTCTTTGTCCCTTCTTTGTATGTTAATGGTTGCCTACCCTATAAACGGGTACCTATGACATGTGTGTACTGAGGAATTCGGACTCCATACCAAGTATGGTTCAGTTGGAAAAGTGGAGCAGCGCACCCCATATTGCCAGCCTGGTTGGCAGACGACAACAATAATAAACTAAATGGCTTTTTAGTATGTCAATGGAATTACAACAGCTAAAAAAATAAAATGTCAGAATTAAGAATCTTTGCATATGATGAAAATCCAGATTTAATATTACTACAAGAAACTAAATTGAGAGCAGGCGAAAATTGCAAATTACAGTTTTTACCACACACCTAGAGCATGATCAACACACAGAGGCATTGTAATTTACATTAAAAATCACATGCGTCATAGAAAAATCCCAAACCCTCCACTTAAGCAAATAGATGTAACAATAGCAGAAATACAAATTCAAGAAAATTTATACATCGTTGTAGGTTCAATATATGTCCAACCGAAATTAGATACAATTTTTACAATAGATATAGAAAATCTGTTCTCCTTAAACAATAAAATAATTCTAGCAAGAGATTTTAACTGCAAGCATGGACACTGGGACTGCTCAAAAGCAAATCGAAACAGCAAACATCTTTTTAATTTTATTGTAAAAGCTAAATTAGACATAATCGTGCCTGACACCCCAACCAGATTTTCAAATACTTCAGCCAACGTAATTGATTTTGCAATAGTCAGAGATATTAATTTTAATATTTCAACAGAATCCTTAGATGACTTATCATCTGATCATAAACTGGTATTGATTTGCTTTGATATGAATCTGCCAAATCAGAAATTATAAAATAATCTAAAAACAAACTGGGAAAAATATCAGGAAAATTTAAATAATAAAAACTTAAACTTTTGGAAAATAAATAATATCACAGGTTTGGAAAATAGAGTCGAGGAAATAACAGATAAAATTAAAGAAGTGCACGGGGAAGCATCAACTGAAATTAAAAATAAAAATTTTAATGAAATAACAAAGAATATAAAACTATTAACCCTTCTTTCCATAATGGTGGAAATTTCCATCATAACCTATAATGCCCAAAAATTATATAAAAGAACAAGTTCACTTTAAGTTGATCGCGTTTGGATACCTTTTTAATGTCCATTGCATAAAAAGAAACATAGCTGTCAAAAATATACATGAATTATATCATATATATTATTTGAACATGAATCATATCAACTTGATTTATTTCACCAATAAAGAAAAAAATCATGCAAAGAAGGGTTAAAGACAGAAATAGAGCAAGATAAACATGGCAAAAAACCAGATAAAGAAAAATTTAATAGACTAAATAGTAAAATAAGAAAAGAACTTTACGAATTTAACCATAAGAAATGGAATAATTACACTGAAAATTTAGACCCCCAAGAAGGCTCCCTTTGGCAAGCAGCGTGTAAATTTAAAAGATAACCATTTTATATCCCACCTCTAGATGATAATCAAAATAATAAAATTGCGTACTCAGAATAACCAGAAAAAGACAAAGTTGAGGTTATAGCCAATAGCTTAGAAAATGAATTTAAAAATAGCATAGTAGGAAACGAGCTAATAAACAAAGGAGTAGCCGAAATTGTTAAAAATTTTAATACAAATAATAGAGAAGAAATACAGAAACAGTGCTTCCGAATCAAATAATAGATTCAATTAAACTTAAAATTAAAAAAGCGCCATTTAAAGACAGCGTAAGCAATAATATGATTGAAAATCTAACTTTAAAATTTGTTGTTCAGTTAACATTCATCATAAACGTGGTGCTAAATTTAAAACACTTCCCAGTGAACTGGAAATTAGCAAAAGTTAGGCCGATATCAAAACCAGGAAAAAACTTAAACAAAGCAGATAGTTATAGACCGATAAGCCTGTTATCCTCATTAAGCAAAATTGTGAAGATGTAATAATTGATAGAATACAAAAATTCTGTAATAACAATAAAATGCTCAAACCTGAGTAATTCGTTTCTCAACCCAAGCTCTCAACAGTACACCAACTCCTAAGAATCACGGAAAATATTAGTTTGGGGAAAAAGTTATCCATTATGTTTTCGGTAGACGTCTGTAGTGATCGATATCTCGTGAGGTATCTATCAAACAATTTCAGATTTATGCTCGTTGGAAAGGTGACATTTGACACTAAAATATCCTCTTGCGGATTTTTCTTTGATTCATTCAGCTACGAGTACAAGGTTTTAAAAATGGAAGACAACAAACAGACAATTCGATACATTTTCGTTTTTCTCTTGTAACGGCGAAAAAGATAGCCGGTTGGCAAAAATTGTGAAAAGTGTTTATCGTCCTACATATGACTGTAACAACCAGTTACGCACAATTTTTGTTTCGTCCATCCCGTTTGGGTATTTGGATGCCAAAGATGCACCTCGAAATGCAGTTCGAAAATAATTCATATCTTACATTATTAACGAAGCAAATACATTTTTTTAACAATGTGTGTGTGTGTCTAACATTGCTTTAAAATTTATTAGATTCTAAAAATCGATTAAGTTTTACTATAATTTTCTCGGAATTATCGCTCTTGATGGGTCTCGTGCTTTCAACTCAGTTTATCGCACTTTGCGATAAGGTGGATCCAAAGAGATTTTTTTCATAATAAATGTTTTTTCTGTCCAGTTTATGATATTTTTAATCATACTATGCATTTTTTTATATTTTGTGACACCCAAATTATCAGCAGTATATATTGGGTTGTCTGGAAAGTTCGTGCCGATTTTTGGTAGATAACGCGAGAGACCTGACTGAATATATCACAGTTATTGAAAATAAAGGACATGTGTACATATTCTAAAAGAGATAGCTTCAGTTATATTTGGAAAAAAAATTGGTTACGATTTGTTCAATTTTATCAGTTTTGTAGGCCTTAGAATAGGGTGGCCAATAAAGTGCATTATAGGCATTCAATGCTTTTCTTTTTCCGAAATTCCACAGAAGCGGCAAATAAGTTACGCGCTGTTGATGGCGAGGTTGGGGAGGAAGGATTTCCCTTGTATGGGAAATATTTCGACTCTTTGGTTGAGATCCATTTGGAGAGATTTTTTGCAAAGAAATCTGGGAGGTTCTGGAAGGACGAAATTCTCAAGCTACACAAAAGATGGAGAAAGATTGTGGAGCAGAATGATAACTATATAATTTAATATATGCATATCATCATTTAAATGAGCTGTGTTTTAATTATCCAAAAATATCGTCCCGAGCTTTCCGGACAACCAAATATTTTTAACTATTCCGAAAAAAATTGCCGAGGATTATATATAGGAAAATACGCTAAATTAATTTATATTCATAATTTGTAATTATTTCGCGCCACGAATAAATTTTTTTAACTGATTATCAAGAGAATAAATCACACATTTTGCAGTCTTGCTGAGCAGTTTTGAGATACGGTAAACATGGCCCACAATTGTGAAAAAGTCTTTCTGTAAGCCAATATTTTAAAAATATTCAATTCTTACGCTATTCTCTATAGCAGGGGTGGCCAAACGTTGGGGATCCGGGGTCTACTCCACATTTAAAAAATCGAAGACGGTCTACCAATGGCAGAGCTGAATTAACGTACATATTTATTTTTGGTAACAAGAAAATACGGTAAATTATGCAATTTTTCCAAAAAATAAATTTACAAAATAAAAATTTACTGACAATTAATTTGGCACTGTATATCTGCGACTAGTTTATCATATTGTGGCTGGTATGAGCTTATTGCAATGCATAAACACGAAATTATATGTTTATCTTTTAAATGCGACCCATGTTTGTTTTTTGTTCATGGTTGAAAAAGCAGATCCACAAAGATACCTCGATCTAAAGTATGATTTCAAATACAAAATCGATTTGTAAATATTTAGAAACGTTTCCTCATAAATTAATTTCCAAAAATCAGTATCGCTAAATATGCTCTGGATTTAAGAAATTTATCGCAACTTAATTTAATAATTTCTTCCTCACCGTGACTGGTGTGAAATCTATTATATGTCCTATTTTTTCAGATACTCCATCAATGTTGACATTTTCATTAAATGGAAATATCATAAAATTGAGTATTTCTTTCAACCTAATAAAGTCAGCAAATCTTCTT
>JAPDSC010039546.1:0-23719 GCA_026290005.1 Latrodectus geometricus
TGTGTTTATTTGAAATATAATTATATTTAAGAGTGATAGGAAATGATTTTGTGCCAAAGTTAGTACTGTTAAATATTTATATCTTTGGTTATATTCCATAGGTAAAAAATTTTTCAAGCAATGGGAAAACGATATTACTGTGATTATTGTGAACGTTCATTTGCTGATGGAGCAGAAAATAGAAAGAAACATTTAGCCAGTATTATTCATCAAAAACTAAGAAAAGCACATTATGATTCTTTTAAAAGTATGAAAGATATTTATTTGTAAAATGTTTTATATTATTATTTTTATCAAGCAAATTTTTTTTTAACATTTATTTTAATGATTGAATAACCTAATTTAACTACTTCATTATTGGTAACCTAATTTAATTGCTAACTTTATTTTCTATGTTATTGTTGAAAATAGCATTTCATTGAAGTTTTTCTCTCCCTATCACATGCAGTCGTTAAGGTAATGAATTTTAAAACTTATGTTTAACACTGCATTTATTAACGTTTATATATATCCTATTTTATATGATTGATTTTTAAAAGACTTTGGATTTTCTGAATTTAAATTCATACTATGAATTTAATATATTCATATCAATTTTTATATATTAAATCATTTAAGTTGATTTTTTTATTTAAAGTTTTGTGATTCTTTGTACTTTTTCTACTCTTATTATTTGAATATGAATATGTTTGGAATTTATTCATAGAAAAGTGCTATTTTGAAATAAATTATAGTAAAAAAAATTTAACAATACTGAGTAAATTTTTTATATTACTTGTTTTTAATTGTTGCTTTTGCTATTTTTTACATTTGATTTTCATTTCTTACAAGAATTGATTGCAGAATTTTATCTATTAATTCATTCTATTCATGTAACTTTCCAATCTCACATATTCAGCTTAAAGGCTTACTATCATTACATTTTATTTCATTATGATGGTAACTCTATATGGTTTGAAATAATTTATTATACAATTAAATTAATGCCTAGATATAAAGGTATTTTGAAGTGTATAAAAATTTATAATTATTATTACCATATTTGCGTTCTTATAGTCTTGATTTTAAAACTTTTTTTAAATATGAAAATGATCCAGAGTTTAAAATTAGCTTTATTTTAAATGAAAAAATATAGATAATAAAAATCTTTAATAAAGATAATTCTCTTATAAGTTATTAAGGCTGATGTCTTTGATAATATGGATGTACATAATTTTCCTGTTAGAACACAATCGTTAAATATGCCTTATATCCCTATTATTCACGTGTTAAAGTTTTCTTTATCAATATTAATTGATGACCTTTTATTTATAATATATAGTAATGCCACAAATTCAAACCATTGCTACTGGAAATGTATTGGTGTTAATTTATTCATAAAATCATGAAGTCCAAAAGAATGAGTACTGTAGTTTTATTTTCAATTTTCTATGTTAGTGTATTTTCATCATTAAGTAAATCAGTGAAGTAATTTGTGTTTCAATATAAAGTTTATTATTGTGCATTTATTAATATTAAAACAGGAAACTGGTTCTATTTTTAGGTGCTTCTGACAGACTAGAAGAAGAGAAATTTAAAAAGCCATGTAGAAAATTTCATGACTCGGGTAATTTCAATGAATCAGCTTTAATGATATAAGTCTCATTAATATTAATTTAAATTCCTTGGGTAAAGAAGTGTAATATTTTGTTATACATATGTGCTCACACGAATATTAATGCAACTACATATTTAAAAAAGATCAACATCCAAACGATATGAGCTTTAGAATAAATGTGAATTTAAAAAGTTCTGATTTATAGTTTTCATAATATAGAAGTAATATTACTATTTTTTTTTTATATGAAGTATAGGTTTCTTTTACTAAGATAGTAGAGTTTTAAAGATAAATTTATATGCACATTAATATAGTTTTGTTTTTCTTTGTCAATCCCTCTGTGGTTGTAGCAATATTTCCTAAATTTTATGACATTTTATGTACAGAAAAAAAATCATTTGCTTTTAAATTATCATTATATGATCATGGGTATTGATAATGTTTTCTTTCAAACATTTTATCATTCTTGAGACATAAGAAACTATTGTTGAAATTGCATCTATTATGAGACTATTTATTTATATTGAAGATAATGGATGTAGAGAATTAAAACATAACTAAAAATATGGAAATGTTTTAAAAAATTATATATTATAAGCATTATTTTATGCATTAAAAATAAAAAAAAAATAGAAAAAAATACAGTTGGTACAAAATTTTGCTTAAAACATTTTGCAAAAAAGTAAAAATTTGACAATTTTTTTCCATTAGAAATCACATTTTATGAAAGTTATAATGTTTCCCCTCCCCCAGTTAATTGCTTAAAAATAAATTAGCTGTAATATAAAATCATATCAGTCTTCGGAATTTAATATTTGTTTCCGTCACTTATGAAAGAAGTTATACTTATCACTGTAAAATGAATTTCATTAATGTATGACTATAGATTATTATAATTTCACTTAATACTTTATCTAAAGTATAAAGTTATAAGAGAAGTTATTAAAATTGTAATATTATTGAAACCAAATAAAAATGTATTATTAAACTAAAACTATTAAGAAATTAACAGTGTCCTATTGTCATAAGTCTTATGATTTATCTGAGCAAAACATGTTTTGGCATTAAATTTTACTATCATTGATAAGAAATGAGAGTAAAGGATTATGCTTATTTTAATTTTTTGCTTGCTTTATATAACTCATATTTCTATGATAACATAAACTTTTTTTCAAAATAGGACTAAGAATGAAAATTAGTCTTTTTAGTTTTATGCTTTCTTACTTCAAGAAAGATTAATTTAATCGAACTATTCATTATATTTTTCAGGTATATTAAAGATTGCTTAAGATATTTTAAAAGTGATTTAGATGTTTTCAGTAGGAATGTTTTATTTTTAAAGATAATGACTGTTCTAAGCAATCATAGTCTTTAATTATTATAAAAGAAATTATTAAAATTACCCATTTCATCATGCTGGGGCTATTTTATTGAGCATATATTCTTAAGAGTGGTGTTATAAGGAAAAGACCATGATTTTAAGTAAACTTTTCCAAATACCTTAGAAACATCTGCAGCTATATTCCATACAAAAAGTACATTTATGATAGAACTTCAAAGGAATTAATTATTATGAACTTTAGTCACCAAATAAGGCTATGCGCTCAGGATATACTATTCTAAAATAGTAGTTATAATACCAAAAATCAGAAAAAAAAGACAAAAAGGACCATTCATCAAGATGTTTTTATGACTTTAACTATGTCATGATGAATGCCAGACAATATACTCTTTTATATTGCTGAGATTATTATCATCATTGTTTCTTTCATATTCAACAAACTTGACCTCGGGTTTTGTTCCGTCAGTTCACTTTAAAGTACTTTGATTAGCTTGGAGTTTACTTCATTTGTGATTGCTGAACTGAACTTTGATAATTTCTTTAAGTGTAAACCAACTGATTAATATATGAAATATAAATTTTTGTATAAAAATTCATAAAACAAAATGGTACTTCAATTATTCGATAAAATTATTAAATATTTTGATTTTGCTTTATTTATTTTTATTTATTATTCAAAAATTGTTGAATTATGTGTATAATCCAATATATTTGTTGTGAATCTTAAAGGTAAATTTTAACATATTTTTCTCTATACTAGTTGGAATAAAAATTATTAAGATAATAATTTAATAAGTATCAAAAACATATGTTTGTAATAAGATTATTTATATTAATATTTCTTATGAATAAGTGTTTAAAATTTGGCTCTATAGGACATTGTGATTTTGGAACAGGATGTAAATATTCTCATTTGACTTCCAAAGATATACAATTACTTAGAATACAAGGTATGTGTATTACAATTACTTAGAATACAAGGTCTATTTTGCACTAGTTTTATTTTACAATTTTAATTTAATTCAATGTTATGTTTAATATAATAATTTAATAGTTAAATTGTATTGTTATTGGCTTTCTTTATTTTTATATTCTTAATGTTACTCTGCACTAAAATAATTTAATTATTTTTATAAACATTTAAAAATTAAATTACAAATGTTTCTAATTTTATAAACACTTTAAATATTCATGCTCATTTTATCACACATAAATATATATCAAGAAAATGAATGTTAAATTTTGTATTACATTAAAAATTGTGATAATATTTTTTGAATACCTTCTTCAGTGCTATATTTATGATAAGAATTTTGCTGTATTTATAAGAAATTATTCAAACTTTTATATTTAAAAGATTTGTATTATAAAAATTAACAGTCACTATTTTTTTTTCTGGGAAGTGTTTCTAGTCATTTAAATTTCTTTATGTGAAATAGGAATATATATTATATTAAATTTGTGTAATTTGTTGAACAATGTTTTCTTTAAACATTTTGTTAAATTATCAATGCAGATGTTTATATAATACATTTTATTAATTTTGATATATTCCATTTATCTTTCAGCTGATCAAGAAAAATTTAGTGCAACTGCAGAGAAACCTAGAATTGAGGTTGATATTAAAAGTTGGTTAAAAACTAAAATTTCAAAAATTGATAAAGTTACAGCAATTGAACCATGTGCAATGGATCCTTTATTGCCACCAGTTTTATCAAGTATTCCAAATTTGCCACCATCATTGATTCCTTGCAAACCGTCTGAACTTTTAAATGCTTATAAAGAAACTGAAGCTCAGTGGGGCTAAATGTTTTTTGTTTAAACTAGGACTTGTATATAAATTGCTTTTTATATTTCAACATAAAGTATTTAAATCATTGAAAATTGAAATGAAGTAAGCTTCATTTTATCTTGAGTTTATTTTAATTTTTATGACAAAACACTGGAAGTTTAAGCCTTAAAATAGTGACACATTTAATATTTTAAAATTTTATCAAACAAATTATAGATGATATTAATTATGGTATCTAATATTCTACTAAAAGGCTTTGTATATTTGGATACAGTAGAAGGAAATGTAAAATCAGTCGGCTACAATTTGTTTACTTGTATTAATTTAAGCAAAATATAGTTTAAATACTGAAAAAGTGAATGATGTATTTAATCCAATCTTAATTGTTAAGTGTTAAATGTGTGATATTAAATATAATATGTATTACATTTTTTTCTAGCAATTGTGTATCCAATAATTAAAGTATCATTTCTTCCAAAATTCACACTTATAATCGTAAATTATTAGTGACCTGAAATTATTAAAATTTCACTGAAGGAAAGCAAGATTTCACAAAATTAAAATTTGCCAGCATAATTATGTGCTATTACTTAAAGATTGATGTGCAATAAAATTATAAATTACTCTTTGAATATTTATCTTGTATTTATACAAAATTTAAAAAAAAAAGAAATTCAAAACAGAAGTTATATAATGTTAGGGTAGCTAAGCATTAATTTTCAACATAACTTTCTTTATTATTTTCCGTTGTAGATGAAGCTTAAAGTGTTATTATAAATGTGTGATTACAAATAACTTCTTTGGTGTTAATTTTCTAACTAATCAATATTATAATATTGATATTGGCTATAATGTACTTAAATTTCTTTTTTATCGAAAATCGAGTAAACTTCATAGATAACTATAATAAATAAACTAATAATTCTAAATAATTTAGTAATAAAACTTTTCTTAGTATATAAACTTTTACATTTAAAGAGTATAAATTTTAAATTACTGAATTTATTCATTTTTGAAACTTGTATAAGACTTTAACTGAATTTGTTTCAATTGTTTAGACCATTTTTATCTGAAATTTAATTAATCAACTGTAATTTTCAGATAAAAATGGTCTAAGCGATTCTCTACTGAGCCAATTTTATAATTCTCAATTGCGCAATTTGAGTAAAAGTCTTATTATATTGGTTATGACATCACCTGTGGAAATTAGAAAATTTGTTTTTTTCTTGAGTTGGTTAGGTTCTAAAAACATGCTGTCATTAATGACATTAGTGGAGTTGAAAGCAGAAATTTCATCATTGGTCACTGAAATGTCGATTTTATTATTAAAACAAACCTGTTTTTGAAATTGCTTTTGGAAATAAATTATGTTAAGAATAAAGATTAGAAAAAGATGTAAATAAGCATCTATATATTAAGTATGGAAAATTGAAAGAGCCTGTAATTTGTTTTTCGTGTGCAAAAGATGTAGTTTAGCTACTGTAAAATGAAATCATATCAAAATTTCATAAGTATAATATTAAGTAAAAAAAAAAAAAATATTAATGAACTCAGAACTTGATATTTTTAATACGCAAGTCAATTGCCAAATTTTTTAATATGCAATCAAATTACTAATTACAGTAATTATAACTGCATGTTTGGGTGAAAACAGTTTTATGTTGCTCCAAAAATTATTGAGTGTGTTAATGCATTATGTAATTATAAATTAATTTTGTCCAGATCAAAGATTAGAAAAACTTGTAAGTATATAACGACTTTTGGACTAGTTAAATAATGAAAGAATCCACAGTGACAAATTTAAATAATTTTCATTAAAAATTGAATTTGTATATAAAGGTGGGCATAAAATTATAAATTATGCGATAAAAGTTCTTGATGATGAGCAGAATAGATTGATTGAATTTCTCATTTAGATTCTAAAAATTTATCATCTGCAAAACGCATATATGCTAAAATAAAAAATGAAAATGGGTTTAGTATTCTTGAGTAATAAGTATATCTGGTATTCATCTAATCATTCTTGGATGGAAAAAAAAAGTGGTATAGAAAAGCTTTTTCATGAAGAAAATAAATGTCTTTTTTGATGGTATCTGGGAATTTTAAGTAGATGGAAATATAGTTTATAAATTGCATAGTTCTACTGAACTTTTCTTTTTAATTTTCAATAAATTGATTGAAAATTTCATGAATGATGTTTTTGTGATATTGGTGAATTTTCTAAAACAAAGTATTTATTAGTTGAAATATTAACTACACTTTATTGAATTAATTTTAGAATTTTCATCAGCAACTATAGTTTATTTGGACTTATTAAAAATTTTTACAGATGCTTCTTTGTGTTAAAGATTTCATAAATAAAATGATATATTGATAGCTTTCTATACTAATTTTAATACATGAAAGAGTGAAGCTCTAGATATATAATTAAATTAATATATATAATGAAAATTCAGTATATGAACAAAAAAAAGGCTCTTTAATATAGGAAAAATGGTATTTTATTATTTGATCAACATGAAAAGAATTATTTAATTAAATTTTTTCATTGTTATTTTACATCAGTTTAATATAATAAAGAAGTTCCTTCAGAGTAAAAATCTTATTTTCTATATATTTGATGAATTATGATTTTGTTAAAATTTTCTTTTCTTCTAAATTTTTGCCTTTGTCATTTTGTTTATTAGATTTCAAGATCCTGTAAAGCAGTATAGTGACAAATTTATACATTTGCTTATTTAATAAAATGTTGTAGATTTAAGGGAAAAGATCTTTTCATTGCTAAAATTATAGATATCTCTGATTAGGTTATCAGGAAACTAGATATTTGAAAATATCTAGTTTCCTGATAACCTATCTCTTGATAGTAAATGTTTGATTTTTTTTCACATTAAATACAAAAATCAAAGAATAGGCTTATTAACTTTTGTGAATTTATTAATTCATCTTTTGTGATCTCTGAATTACAGAAGACTTAGACTATCTATTTGAAGTCAGAAGTTATGTCAGGGTTTCTAAAACTTTGGATCGCAACCTTAACTGGAATCGTGTGGCTTATACCAGGGGTTGTTATTTTTAATAGTTTTTCTAATAATTTTACAATTATCGAATATTTTGTACAAGGTATCTGAAATTAGATGGGGGAACGAAATTGTTTTTAGGCATTTTTTTTATAATAGAAATTCATTTCCCTTTCAAATCATACGAAGATCGAACACTTTTCCTATAATGTTACACGAAATAAGTAATTATATTTAAGTGATGGAATGAGGCATCGAATCCTTAAGCCACTAGAAAGCAGTCAGTTTCAAGTTCAGATGTTCAGAGATTCATAGAGCCAGTATAACACAAATCGCTAGGTTCAACTTATGTAAACCTTTCTAGAACACTCTTTTTCAATGTCATTTAAGTACCACAATGGTCAAAGAAATTCACTATTTGATATTATAGAAAGTCGTAGCAGTTTTCTGTGGTATTTACATCAAGACTATTCAACTGATCTAATGTGAAGCCTCACTCATATGAGCTAGTATGAACTTCACTTTATTTTGTTTTTCAATTTTTTTTAAGCTTCAATTAAATTATTATTATTATTGTTTTTTTTTTTTTTTTTGTTATTTGATTTTACAGTTTTGTTTATTAGTGTTGTTATATTAAAACATTTGTATTGATATCTATAAAATTGTATTTATCAAATCCTACCCAGCATTTATATATGTTATGAAAAATTTTATTCATTTTTTAAAACTCATATATTTTACATCACTATCAAAATTTTTAGCAACGAATTGGAAGCAAACTGTTCTACAATTTCTCAGCTCACTCTTATTTCTGTGTAGAAGAGAAATTTTACATCTCCAAATGACTCTGGAGCTATTTGTATTCCTTTTGCTCTTCTGTGAGCACAGAAAACATTTAACAATGAGCAGAGATAAAAGGTTAAGTGATTAGCCACATACATCTTCATGTCTTTGAAAGAAGTATTGTATTTGATCTAATGTGTGGTGAGGAGATCTTGATGCCTTATGTTGATCATTTCAGGCCCGCAATTGTCCTAGATTTCATTTAGACTTATTCCAGCAAACAATTAAAAAAAAAATATTTTCTCCTCTAATGTGCCAATTAAATTTTGTATGTGTCAATCCAATCACTCTTTACATTTTAGGTGAACATTAACATACATTTATACCTTAAAACTGCAATTAATAAAATTCATGAATAATACAGTAATATTTTTTTATGAAATATTTCTGTAGTGTCAAGATATGTAATTTTCTTAAATATGTAATCTGAGCTCACAATTATTAAACTAAAATACAATCGAAGGATTCATATATCATTTAAATTTATTAAACCAAAGAATACATTTTTTGTCTTTTTAAGGATTCTAATAAGAATCTGGTTCATATTTGACTTCCCTCTATTTATTTACAATTATAAAATTTCACGTTTTATTAACACAGGAAAGTTTTCTATATAGTTGAAGTATAGGAAAATAAATTATTTTGATTGAAGAACAAACCTTGATTTTCTTATTTTTAACAAAATTTTTATGTCTTAAGGCCACCTCTGAAGCAAGGATCATACCGTTGGGTTTTCTTTGGTTCTGCTCCCACTATTAAAATAAAAAAAAATTAAGTTATAATGTGAAATAAGGCAACAATAAGTAAGTAATATATGTATCTTTTAAGTAAATGCAACACTAACAGTTAAAAAATGTAGAATATTAATTTAAAATAATTCATATTTAGTGGGAATTTTATTTTGTTGTTGCTGTAATTTGACATTGTTTTGAAACAACATCATTTTTAAAATTGGAATTTATGACATTGCCATAAAACTTTTCTTATTTACATTATATGAATGAAATTTTTTTTTACATTTTATGTGTAGCTTTATTTTATTCAACTATGTTTATTGTGTGGATCACAGCACACAATCTTTTTAACATTGGTTTTATCAAATGATACACCTAAATTGATATGTTTTGCAGAAATAGTTTACTGATATCTTTAGATGATGAATTAAGAATAGCATTCTTTTAAGCTTTTTGTGTGCATTTTATAAGTTTCAGTGAAGTTCTAGTTAAGACTTGGGGAAACTAAATCAAGTTTTGTTTTTTTTATTTTCTATTAATCAAATGTTAGAAATTTATCATTCATTATGATTGCATGTTTAGGTTCTCCTGTCAAATTGCACTAGTGGAAATGATTTTACTTGCCTTTTAGTGGAGCTATTTATAAATTCTAAGGTTGAAATTTGATCTCTTTAATCGTTTCAGTGATTTTCTATTATGATTACTTGGGATAAATTATCGTTCACGCATTTTTTAGTAAAATATGCATGTATTTCTAACTTAACGAATATGAAAAATAGTGGTAAAAATCAATCCTAAATTGCATGCTATTTCCACAGTATTTAAAGGAAGTATTGCCATTTTAGAATTAGTTTGCTTTAATCTATCTCACACAAGTTTTAATTATATTTAAGTAATAAAAATATATATTGTAGAGAAAAATTATGTTGTTTGTGAATAGGTGCTTTTCTTTTAAATAGTAAATAATCACCATTTTATGTAAATTAGGATTATTTTTATGAAGGAAGTTATATATGATTAGCGTAATAGATTACTGTGTCATTACTTTAGTTTTTCCATCTTAAATGTTAATCATTTCCCATCCAATTGTGTTGAATATGGAAATATGTAACTTTTTAAATGCATAAATTATTCTAGATTTATTTATTTATTTATTTTTTTTGTAATTATAATTCATCAATATTTAAAAATTCTTACGTTCAAGATCTCTAAATTCCTCCAAAACAAAAACTTTAGGACCAGCTCCTCCAGACCTTGCTGCCATATCATAAGCAGCTAGTGTCCTTCTTTTCCTCTCATCTGCTTCTCTTTTCCTAGCTCGAATAGCTCTTTCCATAGGATCCAATTCGGATTCATCTACTGGAGTTTGTGGTTTAGGTATTGAAGCTGGAGCAACTATAAGATAAATCACTTATTTTTTTTAAATCAAAATTACTAACTTCTGGCAAACTATATTTTCAACGTAAAAAATAAATAAATCCTTTTGTGATATTTTAATGTGCGTGCGTTAAAATCTGTAAATAAATATTAAATTATAATAAGGATTCCATTGAAAAATTTTACTTCAATTTCTCTTTTTTTTTGCTTATTTAATACTTTAATGAAAATCAATTTTATCGTGAAAAAATATTTGTTTTGTTATTGGGGCATAAGTTTGCATTTTATCAGCTTTTACATATCCTTCCAACATTTAATAATATTCTGGATAATTGGAAAGAAACCAATCTCAGTCAATAATCTTAAAGATGTATATTTTCTCTTGATGTAAACCAGTATTGTGCTCTTTCTTTTGCTTTGACAAAATCTTTCCACTACTTCAATAATTCCAATATATTGCTTTTTTAATAATAATTAAAGAAATTGTATTAATTCTCTTTAAATAATTTGGAGCATTTTTATTAAATGAGACAGTATATTTAAAAATGCTTCATGTTATTTTGAATTAAGATTTGAATCGGGAATTTGCAGAGTCTATAAGTGAAATATTACTTTTTATTTACTTGTATACTGCATTCATCACATCACATTCATGTTTTAACGATAATAAATTACTTAACTACTAATTTCTTTAAATGTTTATTTTCAAAAATTAATATTTTGTAAAAATTGACGATTTGATAACACTAACAGAGACAATTTTCTGATTTTTAAGAATAAAAAAATTCTATTTTTTTAATCAATTACTAGGTTTGCTCCTATACAGGCTATTAGTTAGAATGATATAGTTTAAATAATCTATTTTGAAAGTGAGCGTAGTAACCTTTAAAAATAAATTTACTTAAAATGGTTGTTAATTTACTATTATTGTATGCTAAAGGACTAAGTTATTGTAAAATTATATAAAGAAAACATTAATATATAACTAGACAAAACATTTTTGGGTACAAATATAAATTTATTGTAAAATGAAGACAAAAATTTTAGTTTTAAAATTTAGATTTAATTTTGTCTCATATTTTTAATAAAATAATAGCAAATCTTTTATTTTTCCTGAAATATTTTTCTTTTAAACAATAAATATTAATAAAATATGACTATTTTTATGTCTATGAAAATAAATGTGGTTTTAAGCGTGCATCTGCATACACATTATTTTTACTTCATTTTTATGATTCAAAAACTACATTTTCAAAATAAAAGCCTTTAAAAGTAACATAGAGATCATGTGTAAAACTATTAATTTTTAAAAAAAATCCACAATTAATAATTGGTTCTCATGTTAAAGATACTTTACTTCGGGTTTTAATTTTAAAAATTTGGGAAGAATGTTTAAAATGTACCAATATTTAAGACATTTTTGTATTTAAATGTGTTCACTATATTTTTTTAGCATGACTAAACATTATACAGATTGTTTCAAAATACCTTTCTCAACTTTTGGTACTCCTCCAGACATGCTGAAACAACAACTTCCTTTAACTGGTTTGGGTGTTTCTAATTTTGATACTGCAAAGAAAAACAATAATTAGTATGCATTTATAATAATATGAAATAGAATAGTATAAGTTCAAAAAATAGAATAAGATATTTATATATGATTCTTTAAAACTTATATTAAACTTGGAAAGTGTTTTTATTTTATTTACACTTTTTTAAGCGACTAACTTAGATCATCGTGTTTTTCACTGTTTCCAATTCATTAAAATTTTTTTGGAAAGGAAAATATTTCTGATTTGATAAGTCAATTTAATTTAATGAAATTTCAATTTAAATGAGAATTTTTCTATGAATTCTAATTCAATGTGGCGTTCGAAAACAAAAAATATTGAAATTAATTTTTTTTAAAAAAGACTTCTATAATATTTATCTTGGCATTTCAAGAGAGCTTAGCCTATCTAAACTCTCTGAAATGTCAAGATAGGCTTGACTTCTCTAAAAAATTTTCAGTTGCCTTAAATGATGTACAAATATTTGCTATCAAAATATTTCTTTGCTTGATATAAAAACTGGATTAGTGTGATAAATATGTAATTGAAATAGAAAATCAAATAAGAAAATATTTTTAACATATAAATAAAATATGTACTTTAAATATATATAATCATCTGTTAAGCATAACCTGTTAATAGTGTAAAATTGAGAGTATTTACCGAGGTAATATACATGTTAATGGTTTCCGTACTGTTAAAGTAAGAACGTCAATTGTTTTAAAGTTGTTTCTCTTTCAACATATTTATTGATGGTTTGATTGTAATATTTTATGCTTTTTAACTATCGAATGATAAATATAACATTCATATTGACATTAGTTTTCTCACAAATATTTTGAATCACTTGATTTTTTAATTATTGATGATTGATTATTGATGGTTGAATTTTATTAATTTATAAAGAATTATAATAAAAATTTAGCTTTTGAAAAATAAATATATCAATTTAATCGTACAGAAATGTTGCTATTGTTCCAGCAAAAATGCTTATTTTTGAATGCCTAGTGCATAATGTAAGATTACTTAGGTAGTTAGAGAAATAATTTTTAGCACTTTCATAGTTAATCTAATATCTAGGTTAGAATAACTGTTTTCTACACCTAGAGATAGCATGTTCAAGTTCCTTTAAATGGTAATGGTGAAAGACTTATCAACTCAGCAATTTATCACTCAGCAATTACTTCAGTAAAAATTTTACGATTATTCTTAAATATTACATAAAGTAAAAAAAAAATTTTTTTTCTCGTCATAAACTTGAAGTAAAGGCAGCATTTCAAAATCATTTGACTTTTTTTTTTTTTTTAAACTATTTTAAAAACAGAAACGCATTTGAAATAAACTTTTTGAATAATTTATGGTGCACTTCAAACTATTGCTTTTTAAAAATTTAAAATAACATAAAGTATAAAAATATAAGAGTTTCTACCTTGAATGTTAAATTGCAAAAATAATAATGAAAACTCTCAAATCAATGCAGTTAAAAGGGCATGCTTCTTCCAAATATCAGAAGTTTCTGCTGAATTATTAAATAATTTAAAAATTTTTGATATGAATCATTTAATATAAATTGCTGGTTATTTAATAATCTAACATAATTCAATAAATGACGACTAAACTGAAGTGCCACTGAATTAGGGATACTTACTTAATAACGAGTTGGAACTCCTCTGGCTTGATAACGACTGCCACAAGATAGACTCAACGAGTTTCTGGAAATGTGTGTTGGAAATGGCTTGCTAAATATTGTCGAAAACTGCTTATAATTCAGTAAGGTTCGTTGGTTTTGAGTGATGGCCTTTCACTCTTTGCTCCAAAACATTCCAAAGATGCTCAATAGTCTGGATTTCTAGGTCACCATTTTATGACAAAAAAAAAATCACAGGAAATCTCTTTTAACCAGCCAATAGCAAACCGAGACTTGTGAGAAGTACAATTTTCTGGCTGGAAAACATCATTACCATGCTGATAGTTGAACAGAATAAACGGATGGATGCACCTATTTGCATTGAGATAATTATACGCACCGAATTGCATTGAGAGAAGTTGACACACGCATCAAAGATGCCAAACAGTGTCACAAAAAACATCCAAGACCATGATTGAGCCTGTACCTGCCTGTTGTTGTACAGTTCCTGCCTGGCATGCTGGATCCATGGCTTCATGAACCTGACGTCATATTCTCATCTTTCCGTCGTCGTTTAATAGTCGGAATCGAGATTCATCACTCCATGCTACTCGTTTCCAGTCCTCTACACTCCATTCTCTGTGCTATCTTGCAAGATGCGCAACCCAATAGTGAACATTGAGCAATGTTATTCTCGTAGGTCGACGGCTCACGTAACTACACAGTGAAACGAACGTTATATTCCATTTATTGACTGTACGACTGGTACTGTCATTAAACTGTGTGGTAATTTGAGCTAATGTTTGACTTCACTGGCTACGTACAATACCCCTGAGACTTCTCTCAACACGCACTCTCACGCCTAACTGTCCTTTGCAGTTGGCTTTATCGCTAGTTTTTTGTCTACTATCTATGTATTCTTGGTATACTCTTGACGTTGTCGTCCTTGAAAATTTTAGCTTTCGAAAATTGAATGGTCCATGCGTCACACACCTTCGATTTGTTCGCGATTGGCAATACTGGCCCATATTGGCAATTCCAACAACTATTTAAGAACAACCACAGTAAACTCTATGCATGCAGTTACCACAGCTCCCTCACTTGTTCATAAATGATGCGCAGCACTACGCAATTTGCATAGCTCTTTCTATTCCTAAGTCAGTGGCACTTCAGTGTATATACATGAATATTAGATCATTAAAACATTCATGCATGCATATTCATTTATCAAACATATATAACTATTTTTTATTAAATCTAAAACCAAATTACCATCTGCACTTCTGAAATTATCGAAATTTACAATGCGTGCCCCTCCAGCTGGTTGACTTTTCGCGGCGTCGTCATATGCGGCTAAGATTCGTTTTTTTCGAGCTTCTGCAGCTTTCAGTCGATCTCGGATGGCTTCTTCTACAAGATCTCTTGGCTTTCCACTGGATTGTTCAGACGCAGACAAGCTGCCTGTTATGAAAAAAATATTATTTTTAACTAAAGTGGCATTACATCTTAAACGTAATTTTTGTTTTAATATATATTGTTATTTTTGCATGTTTTATTTAAATATTTTCAGGTAAACCTTAAAAATGCTTATTAGTCGATAAACATTAAATTTTCAGTCATTTGCCATTAGTTTAGCTGTTTTATAACAGGTTCATTAATATTTTTATTGCTTAACAAATGATACAAATTTTTCCAAGTAGATGCTTGACTTAAGATCTCATCGAAATCAAGTGAAAAATTAAAATCTTTTTTCAATTTCTTTCTTTGTAAATAGAAGGCAATAAACGGAAATTTTTTCAAGGTTATCTCATTGACTATAATTTTTATTTATAATAAGAATGAATGGATGTTAACCAGATTTAAAGTCATTACACACCCATAAAATGTGAAAAGCATTTGAAATTTCCAAAGATTGTCTAAAGAATAATAAGAATGGCACACATGATAATCTAAATTTGATGATAAGGACTTTGAAAGAATGAAAAGTACTAAAGTTTACATCGATTTAAGTTTCTTAATTTTAAAATTGAATTTTTTAGTAGCAAATGTATATATTTTTTTATATTTGGTAAAATTATATAGACATTTTTGATTGTCTATTAATTTCAAAAATCGTTTATTCGTGATGCGTGAATTAAATCTCACATGAAACAAATGTTTTTTTTTAAAGTTCACTTACAGGAAAAGCGTCTTATAATAAAATGCATCAGTGTATAAACTGCAAAAGAAACTCTTGACTAATTGAAATACAAGTAGGTTGAGTTGTTAGTTTACAAGTAATTCTTTATCACTACAAAAAGTAGAGCTGGTAGTCAAAGAATTAGCTCTCTTGACTTCGATTCAACAGTTCGTGGGTTCAAATCTATTTTGAGCTTAGATATATGTAGTGGTTTGGAATTTTGTTTAAAAAATTCGATCACAATTGCGAATTTTTTTTATACCAATTAATACCGCATTTTGTATCAAAATCGTATTATATAAAACCCTTTTTCTATTTGTCCGCCTAATTTTTCTCTGGAATGAAATTGAAAATGTCAGCTCAAAATAAAATAAAATGTATATTAGGATGTCAGTCTATGGCTAACTTAAAATAAAAGCTATGTATCATTCCGAAATTTTGATGCGTGTGACAGCGTTTATAATTAATTTAAAACATTTACAAACGTTGATTTTAAATTCCTGTAAAATTGTGACAGGATGTATTTAATTTAAGCAATATATATCATTCCCCTCCTCAACTCGTCTCGCTTCAAGAAAGCTTTTGCTTCTTTTTAAAACTACCATCTAGGTGTTAAGTAGGAATAAGAGAAAATATTCATGCATCGACTTTCTGTATTCCTGCTACTAAATTTTTATAATATTTTTTTTACAAAAAAATAAAGATAATTACTAAACTCAATGATATGACAGCCCATATGGAGGCCAAAGCTAGCAATGCCTCATATCAGTTTTCATGACCGAGGACTCTGAGCTTATTCCCGGTTAGGTGGTCAGCCTAATGCGAACCCCCCAGTGTTTATTTCCTAAACATGCTTGGTATTCAGTTTTATCAATCAACTGAAGGGATGAAAGGCTGAGTCGACCTTGCCCAACCCGAAGATCGGACCTGTGCCTTGCTGGGGGGGGGGGCGAAGCGTTACCACCATGCCACCAGTCTTCAACGATTATTACTCTTTTGTATTTTTAAAAACCCATTGCTTTCACTTATTGAGCGCATATACTCTTTCCACTATTTGCTTCCATAATAAATACATTTGGTATATGGATTAAAAAAATCCTAATTTTAATATTAAAGAATTTCATAACTAAAAAGAGTTTTTAAGGATTATGCACTTCATTTGATTTCCTTCTATTGATGTATAAGTTTTTTTTCCATTGGTGGACACTGAGTGATCGACTCTTCCCCACAACAAGGCCAGAAATTGCTACTCATTTAGCGTTATCCAGTGGGCACCTGAGAACCAAGTCATAGAATCGAGTAACATTACCCACGTCACACAATCAGAAACTCGTTTATTGGGTGGACGACATTTATACATCATCTTAGGAGAAAAGACAAAGAAACACAGAGAAAGGAAACGGCAATGCCTGATCCTGGATTCGAACCCGGGACCAACAGCCTATGAGTCAGGAATGCTAATCACTCAGCCATCGGACGTCATCTGAGTTATAAGTAAAAGACTTTATTTCTCATGATGTAAAACATCATTTTGAGGCGCTGTTAACTAATTTCTTTGTAATAAGTGGAGTTTTATGAGTTAAACTGTGTGTGTGTGTGTATAGAACTCTTGCAAGTTTTCACAATTAAATTAAAACCTCGTTCAGAAATGATTTTTTTTTTTTGATTGAAATGAAAGGAATTAATGTATATTCAGCTTCTGATTTTAATTTAGTTTTACTTTTCAGAATATAACTAAATTAGAAACGTATATTGGTATATGTACATTTTTTAACGTATTAAACTTTAGAAATTATGTTTTCACGTTTAAACTGAAACTTTTGTCAGAAGTAATTTTTTTGATTCTTTGGACTTTTTTGCCTACATCAATATGCTGTATAGAATAAAATTTAAAGTATTTCACCCCCCTCCAAAGTAGGAACATTTTCGAAAAAGACGCATCTCCGAAATTTAAGTACTCGTTTTCCCCTAGAAAAATTTAGGCTAATAAACCATATAGTAAGTCAGTTGTTAACTATAAATTCATTCAACCGGATTTAAATGGATTGCGACCAGAGGAACTGGATACATTCAGAGTAAGGCATACTAGAATGCTAAAACTAAGATGTTATATTTTTAGGAAAATTTTAAACACTGATTTAGGACCGGGACATATGTGTCCCATCAGTCCTGACGGAGAAGCGTTTCTGTCCCAAAAGAATTTTTTGAAATTTGCTTGGGACGTATGTGTCCCGTTAGGCGTGAAGCTCAATTCACACATTATTCCAAAATAATAGTTCAAATAAGCGTTATTCAAATTGTCCATTTAATATTTTCTTTAGTTTATGATGAATAACTAAATCGAATTTCTTATTTTCGAATACGATTGCTATATCTTTATCCAAAATTCTTTGGTTAAAATTTGAAGATTTGTAAGTAAATCTACTTCTGGAGCAAACATTCTCCAGAGAACTATTGCCACTCACCTTTCCTAGCAGCATGTGTACCAGCTTTGGCCATTTCGCTGTACATTTCCAGTGTTTTTTTCTTCTTCATATCCGCTTCTTTTATCCTGTTGCGGATGGCTTGCTCCCTCTCCTCTTCTCTTCGCTGGCGGTCCCTCTCTCTCTGTGCTGTGTACAATTGAAAGATGCTCAGATTTTATAATTAAGTTATTTTCCATCATTGATTTTTATTTTATTCTAAAAATAACTATGCTTTTAAACAAAGATATTCTAACTTTAAAACTAATAAAAAAATGTTTGTTAGTAATAACAATAGTTTGAAATAAATTGCAATATACTTACCTTTGATTTCATGTTGTACTTTAATCAACCGATCTCTAATTCTTTTCCTTTCATCGAAATCTTCTGCTTCATCCAACTGCAATGATAACGAAATGCATCTAGAATTTATTTGTTTTCAGAAAAATATTCATTATAACATGTTTATTATGAATATCAAGTATTAGTATCCTTACAAAAAGTAATCATGGCTATACACTTTTATTATTGTGATAACCATATTTTTTGTTATTAGATTTACATCCAATGTATTCACTAAAATAAATATGAGTTTTTTCGACATTTAATGTTCAAGTATCTTTGTGAATGTCAGATTTTGGCATGGCTTAAATAATCATTATTCACGTTTACAAAAAAAAAAAAAAAAAGAGAGAGAGAGAGAGAAAGAAAAGAAAAAGGGGAGCGTGATGGCCTGGTTAGTTAGGGCGTCATTACCGGAAGGTAGAAAGTGTGAATCCCGGATTATACGAAGATCGTCGTATTCACTAATGGTTGTTGGAGCACGTAAAATATGTCGTGGTCACAATGTCCACCATGTTCTCATTCCAAATTGATTAATACCTTTGGGGGTGTTAGGAGCCAGTCCTATGGTCTTCTCTGGCTTCCTATCTCTATATTGGTTATGCAGATGGTGCTGCCATCTATGAACCAAAGGTCGAACTTATTCATAGTAATTTATATGAATCAGATTTAAGGTCATTTTCGGGATACAAGTTTGTCATTCAATTTATTCGAAGAGCATTGTCATTAAAATTTTGAAAATGTAAATATTTTGAGATATCTTGCTCTTTTATGTATTAGGAGAGGATAAAATGAGTTTTCTTCTCTCCGTCCGAAAAAATTCGCCTACATGGACAAGATTAGAAAAAAATGGAAATTAGTAAATTCTATTTTCATATTCTCACCTTTCCACATGTGATTGATATTTTTGATGAAATATACTTAAATTGTCTTATGATTTTTTTTTACAAATTAAAATTTACATTTACTTGTCAGGAAAATCAAAAGGAAAAGAAAACTATAAATTTTAATTAAAAAAAAAGCTTTTTTTTTCTTTCTCTTTTCTTTTCTTTTCTTTTTTTTTCTTCTTTTTTTTTTTTTTTTTTTTTTTTTTTTTTTTTTTTTTTTTTTTTTTTACAACTTGAGTTGTTTGGAATATAACTGTTAGCATTAACTTTTATCTAATAAAATTCAAGCGATTCAAATTATTTGTTTCATTGTTACTTGGGCTGTTAAAATTGTTCTTATTTTTTTTACATTTATGAAATTTAATTTGTACTTTATTAATGTTAAAAAAAGAAACTGTTGGTAATGCTATTTCTAACTCCACTTGATCCACAAAAGTCCAAGACCATGATACACCAAAGGTTGAAGCCAGACTTACCTTAAACTTGTAAAGCTTTTAACTGAGCAAAAATGGGTAGATCTTTGTAATTTAGAAACAGAAGATCCCCAGAAATGTCCTACCACCTTCAGAGATATTATTTTATTGGAGTACTTTGAGACTGTGGCAACTTTTATGTACTTCAACTAACATTACGTTAGACGAATATTCAACTGGGTTGGTATTCGAACTCACTACCCTCTGTTAATGATGCCTTAACCAACCATACCATCAAAGATATATTTGTTTTTATCATATAAAAATAGTAATATTTTAAAGAGAATTTACGTACTATCTTATTTTTTTTATAAAATTTTTATAGTGTTACATCATTATAAAAAATCCGATAATTTAAAAGTATTTTATCGATTTATTGACAATTGTTCAAAATTCTGGAGATTCAAAATGTCTGAATTTCATTCTAATTTATAGAAATCTAAATCTTGCATTATTTGCAAAATTTATTTTCTTAGGAATAAACTATTTATAAGTAATCAAGAATGATACCAATTCAATTAGAGTCTGCTCGTCATCAATGGAATCCAAGTCTAATTCTTCTTCCTCTTCGTATTCTTGATGATCCATTATGATCTAAAATTATAAAAATGTAACATTAATAAATCATTTTGGAATTAAAATTGCATAGTAATTTGATATTAATTAAATATATTTAGGGATTCCTTGTAATAAATATGTAATTAATTACATACCTTTTCACAGCTAAAACTAATTACACAAAATCTACATATAACTAATTACATAAACATAAATTTATAAATATGTAAATAATTTCATGTTAATTAGTGCATAAAAAATTGCGTTATAATTACTTTAAATAATTATTTATATTTCACATATAAATTGAAAGTTATTTTTCTATAGATTTTCCATCTAAAGATGATTTAATGTCAGATTTGAAGCAAAATGTTTCTAAGCAGTTGTTGTTACTTATGACTCTTAAAGAACCCAAGCCTGGCCATCAGAGACTGAGAGAAAGAAGTTAGACAGAGCGTCTTCCGTTTTTGAACAGAGCACTTCCCCTACGAGGGTGGAAATACTACTTTGGTTCATAGGTAGCAGCACCATCTATGTCTTTCAAATTAGAGAAAGAAAGACAGAGAAGACCCATGACCTGGCTCATAACAAGCGCAGAAGCATTAATTAAAAATTCGAACATGGAGAACATTGCGATCACGACATATTTTGCGTGTCCTGGTCGTCATTAGTGAATATGATGGATCTTCGGATAAGCCGGGGTTTGAACCCACTACCTTCCGATACCGAGAACTACGCCCTAACCTACCAGGCCACCGCGGCCATATTTCTAACCAGTAAAATTATCATTTAAAAATTTAAATAAATAACTATAAAATTTTCGCACTATGCACATTATTATCGATTTGGAATTGAATCAAAATAACATTTATACTTATATCGACATTAATGGCAAGTGTTATAATCAATAGCACATTGTTTTGTGGGAAGAACTATCATAGATAGAACACCGTGTTTACTTGTTAAAAGAGAGGAACATGTATATCTCTAAAATCAAAACATAGAAGATAATTTTTTTGTTAGACCACAATCATTATGTAGGCTTACTAGATCTTAAGTTCCGACTTAAGACTATGTTTCACGCAATGCTATCAGAAAGTCTCCTTTTCTGACCTTTATGAAGCAGATATTATTTTGTTTTGCCTCATGAGTTTAAAATTGAAAAAAACTTTACATTTTTATTGAAAAATGTCCGGTTTTAGTGAAATGCAACACTATTTCTTTAATAATTGTTAAATTGATGATTTGGGCTGCGAAAATACGCATTTAAATTCAACGATATCTATGTAAATCTATAGACGTATTCAGTACTTCATTGTCTTCATGAAATTATTGTTTTTTATTAGTATGTCACATAAATTGTCATTGAGTTTTACTCATGCCGACAACAATTTACACAACACAATTCTCAAAGTGCAATTCAAATTGTACCGAAATGAAAGACAGCAAAAGATGAATTAAGAAAACTACACCAGTTAACCCATAAATAATTAAAAAAAAAACAATTTTTCATTTTTTAAAAGTTATTTATGGATTGTCAGCTGTTGGATGAGAGAGAGAGAGGGTGGTTATGAGAGCCTGGATGCCATCCAGTAGAATTTTGGCGCACCTTTATTTTATCCTTCGTCCTTATTATGACTCCCACCAAGTTATTTAGGTCGGAATCCTATCTTCTGACATATGTTACGCTCCACTGCGTGACAAGTGAACAAGGAGCATATAGTTTTATTATGAAAACTTGCCTTTGATTTGGAGATACGATAAGTTGCCACTTCTTACTTGTTTTTGAACGAAATCTCTAAATACATGTCTATTGGTAACTCAAAAGCGATATTGTTCGAGGAGCTCATTTTTTTTGGTCTTTTCAAAATATGCTGCTTTTTTTTCTCTTCCAAATTAACTTTACTGCCAAAAACATTTTTTTAATCTGTCATAAGTGAAGCCGCACATAAATCTTTTGACATTGAATTATATTTACTAAGACTTAACTTCAATGAGATCCAACTATATATACATAATTTAAAATTATAAAATACATATAAGTGTAATATATGTATATAGTTTTCTTTTCTGGGTTAAGATCTTTAGAATGTACTTACCAATATACAATCAAAATGTTAATTTTACGATTGTAATTCATCACTGATTGAATCCTGCGTCATGGAGTTCATTATTTCAAAAATCACCATATAAATCTTTTTAATGTATCTTAAAAGGTGCTGTTAATGGTAGAAGAAATAAATAATTTATAGTGTTTCTTACGATACACTGTTATTTATTTACTAATTCTATATCCTACCTATTATTCCTATGTTGTTTCTACTAGAACAGTGCAAAATTTGTTCAGTCTTCCTAAGAGATATCATCCCATATACCTACACTTGTTCTACTTTCTCTTTCATTGACATAACTCGAGAATATATATATATATATATATATATATATATATATATATATATCATGGACGCTCATAAGCACGAATAGTAATTTTTTAAAGGTGATGTAGATTAAATTTATCCATAAAAAAATACAGTTTAAAATCGGTAAATTGCATGAGGTTTATTGTGAATTAATCCCTGAAGTTAGATTTTCTATTTAAAAATCCTCTTACATTAGATACATTTTATATAGATACTGTTATTCAATTAATAGCATATCCTTGTAAATTTTGAAATGAACGATGTCAGATTTACATATCTATAGTAAATAAGTATCTAAAAATATTCTAAAAATTTTAAAATTCACTGATTCACTTCACAATTTCAATGATCACAATTTATATCGAATGCTTAAATTTATTTAAAATGCATTATTATTATGAGAATATGTATTTGTTTGCCTAGTTTAGTTTATTTTTCTTAATATTAGCTTTTTTATGACTCTAGCATATATATACACGTCTTTTCTGATATCAGAAAAGACGTGGATATAGAATT
>JAPDSC010039546.1:25257-38918 GCA_026290005.1 Latrodectus geometricus
AAAAAACATTAAAGTTTAAATTTGACTGTTAAAAACACAAAAAATGTATCCTCAACAAAGGTATGTACACCTCTTATTAAATTTAAAGTCGATTCTCATGTTTTAAAGGAAAATCCTACTACCTGAAGAACTAAGCAAAATCTTTATACTTATCTGTTGTAAAACTGAGAAAAAAAATTACAAAATTCGCTTTAAAGTTAATCAAAGCTAAAAAGCATGATGTTCATCGCCTAACACCGAAATTTGTTTCTCAGACAATGTACATATTGTTGAACGAAAATTATTTGGCGAATAAAAAATAGAAATATTAGTTTGGGGAAAAAGTAATCCACTATTTTTTCCGTAGACGTCTGTAGTGATCGATATCTCGTCAGGTATCTATCAAACAATTTCAGATTTATGCTCGTTGGAAAAGTGACATTTGACACTAAAATATTCTCTAGCGGTTATATGCTTGATTAATTCAGTTATGAGTACAAGGTCTTAAAATTGGAAGACAACAAACAGAAAATTCAATACATTTTAGTTTTTCTTTTATAATGGCGAAAATACTAGCAAGGTGACTAAAATTTGGAAAGGTATTTGTCGTCCCATATAAGACTGTAACAAACAGTTACGTACAATTTTGGTTTTATCGATTCCTTTCGGATATTGTTGATGTTAAAGATGCACCTCACATGCATACAGCATTGTCAAGAATGTCTATAAAAAATCAAAAATTATCGAAATTGACCGCATGTCAGCAGTCGTAACTTCAAGCAAGACCTAAAAATCTACATGAAAACTGTTTTAAACCTTTTTACAAAGTGAATCCGAGAGAAGTTACAGAAAGTTCACGTAAAAATAATGGATTTCTTTTTCCCCAAACTAATATTTAGTTATAATTGATGAAGTTTGGATATATTTATCTGACCGCAAAAAAAAAAAAAAAAAAAAAAAAAAAAGATCGATTTACTTCTGAAAAAGAGAAGAAAAATATTTGACAAATTGGTTTAGAAAAAAACAAAGATTCTAAAGATTCTATGATTAATGTTGGATTTTTTGTAACGGAAAACTTAATGTAAGGAAAGTAGGAAAAAAGGTCAAAATTAATTCGGATTACTATCAGAAATATGTTTAAACACTTATTTTCAAACAAATTCCATTCTTTGATCAAAACAATATTCACTGTGTTGAATACTATAAAGATAAGGCTCCAAGTCATAAAATCTATTGCTGTGTTTTTGAAAAAAAAATGAAATTCGAATTGAAGCTATTCCCTTTATCTGCATCTGACACAAGTCTCCAGACGTTTCGCTTTTCGATTGCTGTGCATTTGGACTTTCAAAACAAGCTCTTTCTCAAGTGGCATCTCAAAACATTGGATGAACTTTGGAAAGTCATGAAGTAGAAGTGGAACAATATCAGCTTTGTTGTTTTAAGAAAAGGACTTTTATGTTGCAAATTAAAATGTAATATGATAATTCAGAGAATGGCCTATCAGATTAAAAATATTAAAAAATAAAATTATTATATATTTTTCCTAAATCTTTACAAAAATGTGTGAACATACCCTGTAATTATTTTTAAGATATAATTTTAACATTAAATGTTACCATAAGAATTTATTTAACATCTATATCAATAATAACTGATTATCTCAAAAATAAGTTTTTAAAAACACTTTCTTTCAATTTTTTGTCTTCATTCTATTTTCATAATAAGTTACGGCATACTTTTAAGAAATTTTATGACCTCGAAATGCAGATAGTAATGATAGATATGATAATAAAAAGAGTAACCATTAATGGAACAAAACTATCAGCATACCTCTTTTTCAAATTCATGAATAGGAGAAAAAAAAAAAAACTAATAATTATTTAGAAAGTAGCAAAAAACAACTTATCTTCTCAACATTTCATGAAGTTGTTTAATATTTTTATATTTATATATAATTATTATTCATATTTAATGTCATTTAGTTACTAATTATTTTAATGAAAGCTATAAAAAATCAAATTTTTTGGGAAGGAAGAATCTTAAACTTTCAACTAAATGGCTGATAAAATTTTGTGAAATGGATTAAATAAAATCTTTGTTTTACATCTACCATACATTTTTTAACATTTATAAATATATATCTGTACATAAAAATTGTTGTTAGTGGATATAAAATAAAATAAGAATGAAATTTGATTTAATTTTTTTATGAAAATCTTATTTTTAAGTATTTTGTTCTGAGATAAAGAAAACATGACTATTTTACATAGATAAACATATGAATATTGAAGATACAATCTTAAACATAAATATAGTTAACATAATTCTTTTAGAATGCTGTTTTGCGCTCAGTTCTTGCTTGTCTACACATACATAAACACTATTATCTGTTTTAAAATTAACTATACTTTAACAAAATTTAAAAGCAAATTAAAAAATGTTTTTTGTATTGCAATCAAAATTTGCATTACCATATATAAATTATGGCAAAATAAAATTAAAATACATTAAATGACCCGTTACATTCCTTAAATATTTCCTTAAAAATATGATCTGTTAAAAAAATTTAAAATCACTTGATATTGCTAAAACTTTTTAGCATTGCATATAAACTTTATTGGGAAAAACTTATTAATGCAGATAATAATGGCTCACAATTGTTAAACTTGCTATCCAATTATGGTTTAGAAAGTGTTATAAATAACTGAAATCATAATACTAATCAACTCTACTAATCAATCAACTAAGTAATAGACAATATTCCATAAACTCTGACGTAATTAGAATTAAAAAGAAAAGTAAAATAATTGTATGTGTGCTAAGTAATGAATATTTACATCCATATTGACATATTTTTTACACGACATTAATTTAAAGAATGCTTTTAGGATTACACTAGATAATTCGTTAATTCATGGTACATAAATATTTTTATTTATAATTTTTTTAAGCGCTTGTTTTTCTATTCGAGAGAAATTAATGCAAATATAGATAGTGTTTTATAATGTTTAAAAGCAAAAAAGAATTGTTTTTGTGAAGGTATTTCAGAATGAAAATTTCTATTTCCTTTGTAAATATTATCAAAAAAATTACATAGCTGATTTTTTTTTCATTTTATTTAGATTTTTAAAGGCTAAACGTTAATTTTTTTATTGAAGACAGAATTCTGTCTTTGAATATGAAGCAAATAATTTGTTATTGCAATAATTTCTACCCTGGAAAATGAATAGAAAAATTTAAGATTTGATTTTTTTTTCTATTTAAATAAATTAATTTTCTAATTGGTGTGAGTTTTTTTAAATTCTATAATTATTTTTCTATTGTTAAAATCGAGTTGCATATTTGTAATTCTATTAAAATTAAAAAGGCAAATTAAGTTGTGTATCAGTATCAATAGACAATTATATAATTTGAGAGAAGTGAAGGTGAAAAACTTATAGTAATAATTTAATGGATCTTTAATGTGTAACAATAGAATTATGCTAATTATAAATAAGATATGGAAAAAATGGCCCGTATAAAATAAAACTCACTGCTTATTTTGATAATATATACAAGCTGAGAAACAAACTGTTATTATTTCTGTTCGTAATAATGAGGAAATGAAATTTTTTATAAATCTTGATCTTTAATTTTCTTATCCACACTGACACTAACATAAATTATTTATGTATATGTATATATTTATTTATACAAACTCACGTATAGAATATTCAAAGGTTTCAAATTTGTCTATTGTTTGTATACTAAACCTACCACAACACAATAAAAGAGACACAGTAATTGTTATAAATTGCCTTACATTAGCTTTTAACTGTTAGTTTATCTTCGGTGGGATATTACAGGATATTTAAAAATTCTTAAAGTCCTTTGTATTTTCTTCTTTGTGGAAAAATATTTCAAATTAAGTAAATTTTTACTCAATAATACTTTGAAAATAAAATTTTCTTTAGTATACAAAATAACACTTATAGCATTGCATACTTTAGTTTTTATGTTTGCCTATAATTTCAAAAAATATTTAATCAGAATATTATACTAATAACGAGTTACACAATAATTCGAAACTTTATTTAAGCAATTAGAGACTATTTGAAAATTGAAAAGCAATAACAAAGGGAATTTATTTAGTATAAATTATAATTTAGAAAATATACGTGTAGTAAAAATATGAAATAGTAATTATTATAAAATAAAATGCCTTTTTCATTTCGCCAGTGTTGGTGATAATGTCACAATATGTCATAACCAAATGAAACAAAATATTACAAACTGTTGCTTTCACCATTGTTATTTTTTACAAACATTTTAAATAATGTAAATAATTATGCTTTCATGTTGTTGTTTTTCAACAAACCGTTTTACTATTTCGTTATTTGTATACCGTAATTAGTCACCAAAAATGTCAACACAGCGAAATGTGCACCGGTGAAATGGAAATGTCAATTCATCAAAATATTAAAATTTACAAAGGCACGTTTCGGAGAGTGGAAACAAAAGAATATTGAGAGCTCATTTACATATGTCATATTTTCATTTTTAAATTTTTCAGTAGACGCATCTAATGAAAAATTTGAAGAACGCATCATATTTTCCCTTAGAAATAAATGGATGGATAAAATAAACTGGGTGCGCGTTTATTTGCATATATATAATCCATATTTTTATCTTCAATTTTTTCTTATATGAGTAAAGTCAGTTTTAAATAAGCAAAATTATAATTTTTTAATAATAATAAATTGAGGATAAAAGAAAACAGTTCAATTAAATTTTTTTTTTAAAAAAAAGCGTCATTTTAACTTAATTGAATAAATTAATTGTAATATTTTAAGAAAACTGTATTACCTAATATATTTTATTATTTATTTGAGTTTTTTATAATTTTAAAATGAAGAATATTTATAAAATAACATATAGAGTTTAAATCAGTAAATATCGTATTCATTTTTTTCAAAGTGTGAGATGGTATTTTTTTAATAAAACTTTACTGATCCATAGTTAAATCTCAAATTCCTATTGAAGTAGCATCAACTGGTTCCTCCATATGTATAAGAAAATAGTATATTCAGATAATTTAAAATATATATAAATGCTCTGTAATCTTTCATAAACTCAAAATAATATTTTTTAAAAAAATATTAAGCTAGTAATTCTCGTTATGAAGATTCTCGATACCATCCCAACAGTCACTTAATATGGAAGTCGCATTTCAACTTTCACCCAGAACAGCTACCGCCGAGTATCTATTAAATTTTCAGATTACCGCTCTAGTAATTATGGCTAATTCTGTGTAGACATTTAAAAAGCATTACAAATCCATTAAGGTGTTGAATCATTGTAGAGCAAAACTTGGAAAGAATTTAGGAGTGTAAAAATCTAAAATAACTCATTATATCATTTTGCAGGACGACTACATTTTTCAAGACACACGTTTGTTATCTAAATGATGCTGTTTTATCTTTCTTTTGTAATTTTTCATTCAATAAAATTTTGATTAAAATTTATTTCACTAGTTGTATAAAGTATTCTTTTTATTCTTATTGTTTATATCTAATATTTTATGGTGGAATGAACGTAACAATCCTGAAATAATAACTTTATTCTAAATTTTACATTTACTATACATTTTTTACTTAACTGCTCATTTATATGGATTTCTTATTATAAAAAGATAACAAGAATATTAAATAAATAAATCATTGTTTAGTTCTGTAAATTTTTTACATGAATAAAGATGTAATCTTTTATTAATCAAAATTAAACCAATTAAAATTGAGGAAATATCATAAGAGTATCATTTAAAATGAAATTTCAACTTTACTCATGTAAAAAATTAACATCAGAATAATAATAAAAAATAATGTAAAAACCATTAACAGATATTAATTAAAAATATATTAATGAAAATTAAGAAAAAATAAATCGCTCTTTTAATTCCTGGAATTTTTATGTATAAAATGATTAATTTCCCCCCATTTTTATCACCATGAGATGTATATGTTTAGCAGTATTTTTTTACGACTTACAATTAAATTAGAAATTTTGGTATAGTATCTTACAGAAAAGCATTCTTCTCCTCTTGATTAATGATACAAATTGAAAGGTTTGATTTGTTATGATTAAAACCATTGCTTTATTTTATGCGATAGGGCCTGCATGGAAAATTAATTAGCCTCTGTTCATTCTGAAACTTCAAATTATTCATCAAATAACTTCGGGAATATGTGAAAAAGGAAAACTTTTATGAATGATAATGTTACAAAGAATAATCTCTGGAAAATTTGAGAAGTGAAAAGAAAAAAATCTCTATCACGTAATTTAACAAATATGGGATAGAATTTTAGAAAAAAACGTGAATACTAGGATGAATTACTATATAATGAGAATTTGCATATAATTAAAGATTTAATTATAATTTATAATTTTGGAAAACATTGAATTGATAAAATAAAAAAATAACTATAGGCAAAAAAATATATAAAAAAATAACAATATAAAAAATAACTATAGTATATAATAATACTTTAATATTTATGTAAAAATATTAATTTTCTTTAATTATTCACTCTATGGCATATTTTTGAAATTATAAAATAAAAAAGTCATTAAATATTTTACGTAAGAAAAATCAGTTTAATGATAAACACTCATTATGTTAATAATTCCTGATAAAATTAAAATTTACCTTATGAAATACTATCCAATCCCTTACTAATTTTATTTGTGAACTATTGATAGTTTTGAAATTTAAATCAAAATAAATCCTCACAAACGCATAAATATTTATATTACATATAAAATTTTAATTCAGGAGAAAATTCATTCTTAAAATTTTTAACTTTATTTTGTAATTTTACGCCAAGATTATCTTTACACTTTAATATAAAAATAACAACAAGTTACAAATTCATGGATTTTTAAATGAGAGTTTCAACATTCATAGAAATTGGGTAAAAACTTGCGGTGCCAATTAAATTTTCATTTAAAAAAGCTGCATTTGATCAATACGACATTTCAACTAAAAACGATAACCAAAAGATTTTATTAAAAAGATTCAAAAAGAGAAAAACACATTTGCAACATGGATTTTTGACTTTAACAGATTTTAAGTATTTAAGTGTGCTATCTATTTAGAAGTCAAAATAAACTAAATTAAGCTTAGCTACAAATCATACTAAAGGAAATAACGTGATATTTTTACAATATGACTAAAAATGAATGTAAGGCACTTTTAAAGAGGCTCCTGGAATTGATTTTGAATTTTGCATCATTCATTCTTATTTTCTTGCCCAAAGTTCATCTCAACTTTTTTAACAATTTTTAAATCACACATAAATGACTTTTTTTTATGAAAATTTCGATTGCTTAAAATTTAAATTGATATTTAAGATTTATTAGAGAAGGATGAGAATTTTTTTTTTATTTAATGTCGTATAGGAGTCCATGGTTAATAAAATATGGTATTCATATTTATTTGCATCTTAATTTCAAATCTTTTTTTTTAGTTTCGAAATAAAAAGTATTATCAAACCTCGTTTATAAATTTTATTAAGTAGCTAGTAGGCTGAATGAAATTAAATAACTGTGTAAGTGCATGTTAAAAATTGTAATTCATAAAATGTGCTACAATTTTTATAATGGAAATATAAAAGCTTAAATTTCCATTCAAAATATATATTCAAACTTTTTTTTCCTCAAAAAATATATTGTACTCAATATACATTTGAATTTTGTAATCAAAGTTAAAAATTAAATGTATTTATATTTTAATTGGAAAACCTGAAGCGAGACAACATAACGTTTAATAAAAGGAGGAAAAATATGAGAAAAGAAAAGTAGAATATTTTTTCTTATAAGTAATTATAAAAGATAAATAAAATTCATTTCATTACTTAAAAAAAATTACTTTTAAATTTTCAAGTTCATTAAATAAAATGGTGCTTTTTTTAAATCCAAAAGAGAGAAATTAATGTTTTCAATTTTTATATATAAGCGCAATTAAATATTTTATTTTATAAACCAATAATAATTTGCTACATTTTGCAATCAAACCACTTTCATACCTTCTTCAAAGAATCCTTAAGATGTGAAAAATCTTCTGATGAATACCTTTCCGAAACCTGGATGAAGGAAAATTTTCCCGGGTTTCGGAAAAGGACTGTGAAGGATCACCGGTGGTCGAACCTCCCATTCCTCTCACGTCTCTTTTTTAGGGATGACGTCACGTGTACGCCCCCGCCGCGACAGAGTGAGAAAGCGCGAATCTAAAATTAAAGTTTTTCCAGTTTCGAGTTTCAAAACGAGAATTCTCACCGGTGACCCTTCGCTTTGCCTTCGCCAGGTTTTCAATCACAAGGATAGCTTTTTAAACTTTGCTTTTATCCTTTTCTCTTTTTTTTAACCTCTTTCTATTTTCCTATTCTTAATTTTTTGAAGTGTTTCATCATTGAAAACAGTTGCCATCCATGATGATTCATAAGTACGTTCTTAACACTGTCGTGGGGATGAATTATGCTCTGCAGCTTGCGAGACAAAATACAGAACTTTCAAAAATAAAAGAGAAGAGTGATTTTGTATTTGGAGTACGTTAAAATTAGTTTTCCTTACTTTATTAATGCACATTTTTTTTTATTGTGGCTCTAAATAAAGGAAAAGAAATTTATCTACATGTCACTGTAATATAAATAAAAGTTAATCATGTGTTCAGTTTATTCAAGAAATTAATTCTTATTAACTCAGTGCTTATTCCTGCATTACATGGCAAGAAGCATTTTAAGTCTTAACAATTGTTTATTTCTCATTCTTTTAAAGTGTAAGCATTATTTTAAAGAAGGAAATAGTTATTTCCTTCTTTAAAAATGTTCTTAACCATTCATTTAACATCCTAGGGTTTAATTTTTAGAATAAAAAAAAACATTGCTAAAAAATTTAATAACTTTTTTTTTTATTTGAAATGATTTGGTGTGCATGCCACGATTGATTTGTTTTGTCTCTTTATAGAAAAAATTCGCCAAGTTCATAGGTCGATAGTATTTTTAGATTAATCCTTTTGAATATATATGTAACACTCTAGCAAAAAGTTCGTTTAAGTATTTTAACATTGAAGACAGTTCAAAATTCAAAAACCGATATCTTACAAGTAGTTAAAAAATAAATGTTCCTGTTTAATAACCTTAATAATTCTGTAATTTGTAAGGAGTTTGGAGGTTTATATTGATGAGAAATTAGTATAAAGAATTGCCGGCTCTGGCAAGTAAAATAGTCCTTAACCGGTTAAGCATGGAATTGAGCGAATCTTGAGGGACAGAAAAGAACGATTCATTCCATGTTACTTCAAGTATTTGCCTCACTCAACCATGATACCTGGAGAGAAGTAGTGGTTCCAGTCTCTCGGCAACACATGACCAGATAGTTTCAATTGGTGAAAGGTTGGAAATAATACAATCTAAGACTATAATCAATTACCCTCTATACCGAAGAAAGTTAGAACACGACATGCTACATGTTGCACGTTATGTCTCGACCTGATTTATTGAAAGAGAACATTCCATACGCCTCTAAAGTACGCACTATCTCTGACCTTAAGCTATCAAAAATATACCAATGGCCGTAGAAATTAAAATCGATCCAAACTAAAGCTGACGATGAGTGTACGAAGCTAAAAACACTCCTATCTTACGTTCACTTTTTGATTAAATGAGTCATTTGTGTCTGCTGACTTGTCTCTGGCGGGTTGATATCGGTTGTTTAATTAATCTTTGTAAAATCTTGAAAAAAATAAATTGTAAATTCGAAAAAATCTAGCAGTCTTATGGTTTTGAAAATGCTCAATCCACATCAATAAACACCAACTATCACACAAGCGAATTCATTCAAAGCCTTTGTTTTTTTTCTCATGATAAATAACAGTCAAATCACTACTATTTGAATGGTTGCCAAGCATATGATATGTATGAGAAACTTGTAACCATCTAATGTTTATTAATTTCAAGGCCAGCACACATATGTATAGTCTTGAGTGTTCCTAATAAACTGACAATTTAACTCATAATAACAATTTGATAAAACGAAAAACACATAAATTAAATTTTTGTGAAAACTGTATTATGTAACTTATTCTTTATTAAGAAATACATAGTAAATTAAACGTACGAAATTATTTTATTAAATACATATTTTTATTGAAATGTTTATTAATTATTTTTGTAGGAAAGGTTTTGCAATTACAATTTTAGATTTATTACAAATTAGCTAGAACTCCATTCTATCATTTTCTTTTCTTTTACTCGTGTGATTTGTTTGATTCTATTGGCAAGTTCTTTCGAATATCAATCTTATATTTTCTCATATCTTCTAAAACTATCTAATGGATACATTTTCTTGTTACGTCCTTTTATTTATTTCTAATGTTATGTGTTACTGATGATACTTGGCAACGCCAAGCCCGCCAGTCAAGAGACTAGGCGAATGGAGTCAGAGAGAGCGTCTTCCGTTTTTGAACAGAGCACCCTCATACGAAGGTGGAAGTACGACTTTTGGCTCATAGAAGGCAGCACCATCTGAATCTTCCAATTTAGAGATTGAAACCAGTGAAGACCCATAACCTGGCTCCAATCACACCCAGAGGTATAAATTTGTAATGGGAACATGAGGACATTACGACCAGACTGATTTTACGTTCCCAGTCGCCATTAGTGAACACGACGGATCTTCGGCTTAGCCGGGATTCGAACTCCCACCTTTTGGTAACGAGAACAAAGCCCTAATCAAACAGGCTACCATGGCCTCTTTATTTTTAAGCTTCTCCTTATCAACACTGTATGTTGCGTTACCTTAAAACACAATTTTATGATGTTATAATTTTCAATACCCGGCTATTATAATTTTCACGTCTTAGCCCATCAAAGGATGGAAATGATGACGTCTTCTTATAAAGCATGGTACCCAGTGGAAGTGCCATATTGGTCCCGAAAATAGTCCTCGTAATTAGAAGTTCTCTCTCTCTCTGCTCTTTCTAAATGAGTATGAATTTAAATCTACAATCAAACACAAAATCTACTTTCATCCATAAATTACTCAACAATATTTCTCTTCACTCTTATTCTAGAAATGTTAGCACCATAGACAACGTTATCTCAGATGAGAAAGTTTTAATGACATGAACCGCAATTCTCATCATACAAATAAAAGATCATTGTGCAACTTTTTGGCTACGCAGTAGATTATAATATTAATTATCCGGCAGGCTATTGCTTGTGTATTTCTATTTCTGTTTGTTCTTTCTCGTATATAAGCCGATATACCAGTAATCCCTGGCCTTAATCCCACATATGTAACACTACTCGGACTGAGCTCTGCGACTACGAAATAATGTTATACGGGAGCCGGAATGATCCGCAACACTTACATTAATCGCACTTCAATTTTCTCAATGATTTATCCTCAAGTGAAGCTACAGTGTTGTTTGTATCAATGAACAGCAACTCTACAGTGTTTGAACTGTTGTAAACTATATAAGTTACAGTAGTTTTGATAGAAATTTTAAGCACTCACAATCAGTTTGCTTTATATTCTCTCAATATTTCCTCTATATTTATTGCTGGGTATAAATATATATTGTGTTTGACACAATTAGGTTTCTTCGTTGGTCTTTTAGTCCTTCTCTTTGATCATTGCGAATTTTTACTTCACCTTCAAAATTTGTATTCAGTGTATGTATGTATATAAATAAATATTGCTCGTGAAAAGAAAGATGAAACAGAGTCTGTAAATCAAGAATCCAGAGCACCAAAATGCATAAGTCAGAATTGACTCCCTTACCTAAAGATCTTAGCTGAGCATAAAGGAATGACTTTTATGCATTCGGTGGCCCTATCAGGGAAATATTCTCAATATGTATTTTACCAAATGACGAGGTGATATACAGGGATTGATCTTAAATCAAAAGAAATGGAAAAAAATTTTCCAAAGTATCCCTGGTATAATAGGCAGACTCCAGAAAATGCCTTTATCGTCAAAGCTCATAGAGTCATTCAGTCCATCATTAGCAGGTTCGTGCAAATAAGCTCAGATGTCTCTCATGATCAGGGTTAAAAGACCTATTTGAAGTGTACCAACTGTAACTTCATGCAAGCTATTCCCGATTACTTATTAACCTGAGCTAATTTAGATGAGATTGGCCTTTTTAACAGTCCTCTTCTGCTCTATGATTTTTTGAAGAATTATAAGCTCGTGGATTGGTCTAAACTGCACCTAGATCAAGCGGAATAAGACAACAGTAATATAATTTACTTATATATATTATAAACCTGTAAACATGTATGTGACATATGTATTTTTAGTTTAATGAATGTTTTTATTTACTAGTAATTAATTATCTATAAATTGTTAAACAACATTTCACCATTATTTTAATTAAATAATTATATTTTAATAAATATTCACATTTTTGAATAATTAAGAGTACAAGTTGGATTGTTTGCTTATATTTACAAAGCCTCTTCAAATAGATGTAAAAAGAAGTTTCTAAAAATCGGAAAAATTGGTAAGAAAAGTGCCATAAGACATAAAAAAATTATTATTTAAAAATTATCCGAAAATCTATTTTTATAAAATATTTTCAAAATCATTAAACTTACATTATATTATTTAACTTTTAAATAAAGAATTGAGAAACAAATGTGGAAAAATCTGTGGAATGCAGTATGAGCAGAATCTTTAGAAAGATATTTTACAGATTCAGGTGAATTACCCAAATGGATGACTTTGAGAGCGATGACTGACACTGAAGATTCCTTTTAGCAAGTAAACATTTCTTAAAATGTAAACTAAGAATTTGGATTTCTTCCAAGTTCAGTTATTTGATGAGCAACTGAGAAATGCCATCCACTACTTGTTTTGATTACAGTCAAGAAAAAAATTTCTGAACGTAAAATATGACAAGTTTTGTTACTTTGTTCCATGTCCCAATGCCGTATTTTTCCGAAATTAATTGCTGGGGAAGACAAATTCAGTTTTGCATAAGACAAGTATATCCGCTATTTTCATTAATATTACAATAAACTTATAAAAGTAGAAAAGTTTTATCCCTAAAAATATGAATAACTTAAATAATTGAATAGATTAAGTTGCAAAAAGATTGCATACATATTCTCTCAATAGGATCTCGTAATTATGGTATCAAAAATATCTCATTTAAGGGTATAAAATATCAATTTAAGAGAAAATATTTATAATTGGATCTATATGGGAATAAATATCAGTGCTTAGTTGAAAAAAAGCCTAAGAAAAAATCAATCATAGCAAATATAAGACACTATTTCTAAATAATACCATAAGACAATTTCTGACCATTTATAAAAATATGCTGGGTATTGCTGTTTGAATTTTTTTTTTCGTTTACAAGCATCGTTAATTAAAAATAACTAAATAATAAAGTATTTAATAAATAGTTTTCTTTTCCTAAATAAGGGCTCGCGCTTAAGATGTGTATCTATATATCTATATAAGTATACGTATTTATACCTTTTGAAATATTTTACAGTTTATTCACTTTGCCTAAATGTAGACCCATTTTAATACTCGTACAAATAAGCTATTTTATTTATCATCGCCTGCATCACACTTTGTGGCTATTATTTTTTCGTCTTTTCTTTACAATAATATAACCCACGTCATTTCAA
>JAPDSC010039546.1:46670-117924 GCA_026290005.1 Latrodectus geometricus
AAAATGTTCTGTAAAGATGATTAAAGAAAATGAACATTCATATACGTAAAATTTCTTTCCTAATTTAGACGTCACTTTTCACTCTTTTATATAAAATCCCTTGTAATAACAGTACCCTCTATCCATCTTCTTGTAAAAGCATATATTTCTAAAATTATTTTGCAAAATATATCAGCAAGTTTATATCTGATAAACTCTCGTTGTTTTACTTGCGTTTCTGACTCAGCTTCAGTAGGTATGGCAAAATATTTATGGTACAAGTCAAATTCGATGAAGACAGAGCTTAGTTCAACCCATATACATGTCGAATTTTCTAGTCAAGAAGATTCCTTCTTCTAAGAAAAACACAGATCTAAAAAGGCGCATTAGGAAAACAGTGTTTCATTTGCACAAAAAAATAACAGTTGTGGTGACGTTTGAGATTAACTGAATTTCGCAAAAGTTGATGAGCAAGCTTATCTCAATTGTGAAATAAATTTTAGAGTGAGTAATTAAGTGATAAAAAGATGGATTAAAACATAAGGTTATGAGAAAATTTCCACAATAATTATGTTTGAAAAAATTATTAATAGACATTTTAAAATATTATTATGTGAGATAATCAGATATACATCACATAATGATTAAAATTTGCGTTCACATAATTTAATTTAAAGTTATTAACCATAAAGTGGTTGCTTGTGTCGTTACAGTTGAGTATCATGGTTAAATCACTTTTTATCGTTTTTAAATGTTCTCAAAATCATGAAAGTTTTCTCTTTTAGTTAATGTTTAGAAATCAAATTTTAAAATCTTCAGCGATATTGCTTCTAAAATTTCCTAAAATCTCTATTTTTTCCTATCTGTGTCTTTCACTGATTCCAGTTTTCTTGCCTAGCTCTCCGGCTTTTGGAAAGCATTGATTGTTTACGAGACAGAGATTTCAAGCAATTTCCAATGAATTACAGCAATGCGCATGTTGACACAAGTCATTTAACCATAGCTGAATAGCTTTGAAAACATTGCATCATTTTTGACAGATGATTCGTTCGATTTGAATTCAAAAAGACTTAGAAGAACATTTTTGCTTAAAACATTGATTGTTCCAAGTATGCGAGAAACATGCGTCGAATGCGTCTCCGTGACTTGAACTCTTTGAGAATATAAATTAAAAACGTTGTTGAAGTTCATTTTATAAATAAACTGATTCCATATCAAAAGACCAAAGCACCGGTTTGAGAAGTTAGCTATCTTCCATTGACTGAAGCCATTTACTCCTTGGTAATAGAACAAAAGAAAAAGAAAATAAAAAAGACTAGACAAAACTTTAAAATTTATTTAGATAGGCAAGGACAACTTTAAAGTTTTATTTTTTATTTAGTTTGATTTGTACAGTTGCGTCATATGTAAGTTGCTTAACAGCCTATTATTGAGGGTCGATGTAAGAGAGATATTTTCCAAGTCACATCGGTTATATCTAAGAAGAGTGAAAAACGATCCCTTATAATTGATTGACTGTGCTTCACACGAAAGGAAAAAATGATGGGTGCTGCTGGCCACCCAAATTGCAACACTAAGAAAGACAGGAGATATTACAACAAAATTTATTTCGTAGATGGCATGTTGACCAAGTATCAAATGATTAAATTTAAAGACTTCTGTGAAATATAGTTACTACCAAAATCAAGAGACTTTAAAGGTATTCTTGGGGAACAGCAGACCAAGCAGCTTCCCCACGTTGATAAAGTTGATCTGGCTTGGCAGCCGGGAATATAACTGAGGTCAGTCTTTGAGCAATGATGAGCCACATGTTTTCTATCGGTGAAAGATCCAGAAAGCAAGTCGTCCAGGAAAGCAATTCAGTCTGGCGATTAACGAAAAACCTTTGGACAACGCGTGCCACGTGTGGTTGAGTATTATCCTGTTCAAATATGTCTTTAGGCAAGCCCTGGAGGTAAGGAAGGACAACTGTTTCTAATAATTTGGAAACGTAGTGCTGGCTGTTTAAAGTGCCGGCAATGTGTATTATAAAAGTGCGAAAGTGATGTACAAAACCACCCCATATCATAATACGCAGTGTACGACCAGTATGGTGGTGAATAACATAGCTGTTCAGCATCCTCTCTCCACAGTGTCTCGAGACTAGAATGCAATCATCGTGACGTTGCAGACAGAAGCGTGACTCGTGAGTAAAGACAATCTCATTCCATTCTGCCATCCTAATAATTTTTTCCTATCACCATTGGTGGTGGAGGTGTCTGTGGTTCTGCGTCAAGGATAGACGAAGCAATGGACGTCTTGTGGATAAACCACTCTGCTGTAAACGGTGTCGAATGGTACGCACAGACACTGAATGATGCGTTAAAGACTGAATTTGCTGTGCTATGATTCGTGATGTGGTTGATCGATCCATGCCTGTCATGCCGACATTTTACCTGTCATCATGTGTAGGAGGATGCAATCGAACACGTCGGTCCGTCGTACCCTACTGCATCCAACGATCACATCTGCATTGCAGTTGTTTGGTTTCGTCCAACACTATTACGAATTTCCCTGAAAAATAATCCACACTCTTGATAGACTACTATCGTACCTCTATCAAACTTGGATACTTTATAAAAAAATGACCACTGTTTTCTACGAGGCATCCTTCCGTATGATTGTTTAGATAATGACGTAATTATTCTAACACATCTTCTCTCTGGTTTAATATAAAATCTAACGGACAAAGTTGAACCAATTAATTGGTTCCACTTTCTCTTTTAGTGAGATTAATGTATCAAAATAATTCAATAGATTTCAATAATTAATAAATTTTAAACTTAAAAAGCAAACCAGAAAAATCATTCTAAATACAAAAATCTTAGTTTGAGATATGTTATTCAGATACATATATAAATATGTGATTTATTATTGTACTATTAACTTTAAGAAATACGATGATTAACCTGAAAAGAATAAATAAATAATATAAAATAATGGAGTTTCAAAAGAGAGAGAGAGAGAGAGATTTGTTAGGCTTATCATATACTTTTGCAGACGGTTAATTCCCAGTGACAGGTACGCTCCTTGTACGATACGCATATATACAACGGTACGCATTTATACAATTATTAATTAATTGTATATAATATTGTATAAAATTATATTATTTCTATAAAATAATATAATTTTATATTATATAATTAAATTAATTGCATATTGTATAATTATATTAATTGTATAAAAATAGCGTACCGTACACTGGGATACAGCCTTTGCGGACTATTTTTGTTCAAATTTATAAATAAATGTGTGAAAGTTATATTCATGATCCATTATTTGCAGCTCTGATTATCAACAAAGAATATTAATTCATCGACAAACCTTTGAACTCCTTTCACGTAGTTTATTTTGGATTTTCAGCACGCTCAGCGATTTCAATACAGAAACATAATTCACCCACGTGGATGACTTTGATGATAATTAAGCATTTTACCACAAGTTGACTTATTTTTTGAGCATAATTTTTACATGATTGTTTAAAAACAATTTTAAATCAAAGCGTTTTTCACTTGTTATTTAGGATATCGTAAACTTAACACAAATGAGCGTGTAAATTTATGATTCCCTAATTACAGCTGATTTTGGTGTATTTGATTATGCAAGCATCAAACCCATTTGCTTGAAAAGTCCTTATTTTAAAGGAGCTAAAATATTTTAGTTTTTGCTTGTATGTTATTTGAAATGAAATATTAGGAGATGCATTTTAAATGTAAACAATAAAATAAAAATTTTAAATTAATGTTTATTTTTTAAAACGTGCTTATGTTAAAGTTTGAAACGGTAAGAAACTCTCTGTTGTTTTATATAAATTAGTTAACTCTTAATACATTGTCGAATATTATATAACATTTAATTAGTTATTAACATATTCATATAAATAATGAATCATATTTGTTTCTAGAAACTGGTAATTACTTTTATCATTTAGTTATTAAAATTGACTTTAAGGTGATGTTTTGTTTATTTATGTTGGTGGTTATAAATGTTAAAAAATAATCAAAATGGAAAAAAAGGAAAAGTTATGATTAAGAAAATACGAGAAATGCAAACATAAAATATAGTACTGAAAAAATTTTTACATTATTGATAAACTAAATGACAAATTCTAAAAACATCCTAATAGCAATGCAACCTGATATTGCAGATAAATTTGTGTAAATTTAACATAAAACGGCCAAGTTTTGCTACGTTCCAACTGACAACGGAATATTTCTATTTTTTTAAACGTGATTGAAATCATGGAAAAAAAAGTACACTTAAAAAAATATATTCATTTTTATATTGTCATTTTTCAGTAATTTGGAATAAGATAATAGATTTTTACTTACATTAACTACATAGAGACTTAAAACTTATATCGAATGAGTTTATCAATAAATAACAGGGATAATTTTTCTGGGCAAATAAGAACTTTGTATAGTTAATGAAGAGTGTGTACGAAAGGATTTATCTACAAGTTATTAATTTGTTTATTATTTTATTAACATTGTAGGATTAAGATTCAAATATCGAATATGCATAGATATTTCAAATGTATCTAATTTCTGAGATGCATCGCAAACTTAATTCGCTTCGGAGAATATCGCAAAGATCAATTGATCTTTGCGATATTAATAATAATCAGGCATATTAATATGCCTGATTATTATTTTGCGATTCATTTTAAAAATTACATAAAAGAGTCAAATTTCTTCAATCTTTGGATTCAAACTAATACAAATAAACATCAATGCACTTTATATATAAACTTAAATTTACAATCTGAAATTCAGGTAATCAAGTAAAGGTTTTATTTCGTTGTTTATACTTCTTTTATACATAAGAAAGGTATGCATAAAATGTATCTTTTAGGTATCAGCTTTTATATAATATTCCTTAAAAACTGATAACACTTTTCATTAAATTAAAATGTTTCATATAAAAATTAACAAATGCTTACTTCTTTGACATTTTTTTAAAGAAATATCTTTTATAAGGCCTAGGATTTAAGATTTTTTCTATTTAAAACATATCCGGAACTTATCTATTCATGAAGCATAAGCCAGCATGTAAACATGAAAAAGAAATAAAAAGTTACGTTATAAAAAAGAAATTTGAGAGGTACGTTTTCCGCAATCAGAGATTCAATAATTATCTTTTTTTCTGAAAATAAATCTTGATTTAAAAATATTTCATTAGTATAATTTCAATGTAAATAATAATCGTTTTTCTTTTTCAAGTTAAAATTATTGCAAAAGGCAAGGATATGGTATGCTATAATTTCCATACTTTTGAATTTACGTAAGTAAGCTTTTATCTTAAATTACATTTCAGTTTATAAGACAAACATATATATTGGTTTTAAAATTAAATTTACAAGCAAAGAAATAAGACATTTTGAAAAACCACTAACGTTAATCCATAAACATTCGGTATGTTATTATCTTATGTAATAGTAAAGTAACTTATGCAGGAAATGGTATGAAAACGTTCGCACAGAAGTTTTGACCCAGAATCGTATCTTAAGGAGAGCAACATTAGTGAAAATATTCACTAATGTAGCTCTCATGTAAATATGTTCAATGTAAAAAAAGCAATAAAAAAACCTCATATTAATTGCTTTTTTACATTGAACATACTGTTTCGTCTAATGAGAAGTAACCTCCTTGCATAACTATGAACACATATTGTTAAATCTTATAGTGTTAATGTGTCTATTGATCAACGATTGTGTTATTTAATAAAATCAAGATTTAACTCTTAAAAAGACTTGGGAGAGTTTTGTCAACATGGAATAGTTCTTTCTAGATCATTCCACAAATGATCTAGATAGTTTTGGTCTGATTATCTCAATGGCAATACCATGACAAGCGAATGCTTCCTTTTCTCAGATAATCATTAACAAATCATTTTTGTCAGTCGAGCATTATCGTCTATAAAAATGAATTATAACTTAGCTAATTTATAGCACGTATTCTAAGCCTATAAAATTCTACTACTACTCAATGAGCAAAGAAGATATGTAATGATGTATGTGCATTCTACAAGATTCCAAAATGATTTATTTCTCTGATGTTTTCTGGGTCTCACAGGTTCCCTCCAAATGAAAGCTTGTTGAGAATCACTTTTTGTGTTTAATCTCAACTCGTTGGTGAAGAAAGCATCGTATCAATCTTGATTTGTCCAAAGATGGTGTTCAAAGCTCCAAGACAGGCGGGCTCTTCTAGGAAACAAGTGAGAAGAACGCATATCACTGGTCTCGTGATGTAAAAAGGCTAGCAATCTATATACGTTTTGTTTCAATATTCATAATTTCAAGTCGCTAAATACTCATATTGCTATAGTGCCTTACATTTAAAACCAGATGATGATTATGAATAAAACTAGATTAAAACCAAAAAAATGTTATAACTCTTGGACAAGCTTAACTTCTCCACATAATTATCTAATAAGGGATGCGGCTTTCTTGTACTAAGTGTCTGAAACTGTAAATTATCTAATAAAAGATGTGACCCCCTTGCACCCGATGTTGTAAACTGTCGGCATAATCTGAAGAATACACTGATTACTTGTAACCAATGAGCATGATGAGCAAACTGCTCATTGGTTACAAGTAACCAATTGGTTACAAATAACCAATGACAGATTACTTGTAACCAATGAGCAATTTCCACTAATGACTATCCTAATAATGGTTCATTGTAATTCAGCATTTAAATGATACTAAATACCCATTTTAATTGCAGCTATCTTGTAGTAGGTGTCTTAAACTGTTAATTATCTAATATAAGATGTTACACCCGCTGTCGAAAACTATCGGTATAATGGGGAGACTACCATACACATATTACTTGTAATCAATGAGCAGTTTCCGCTAATGATTATCTTACAATGGTTCTTTATAGTAATTCATCATTTAAAAGTTATTAAATACTCACTTTAATTGCAGTCTCGACAGTTTGAATCATTTTAAAAAACGAAATTCTGTATACACGAATTTGATAGTTTTAGTACACTTGCTTTTTAGTTTCCAATTCTACATCCATTTATTTTTCCTTAAAATTAAAACATCTCTAGTTATCATTAAATAGGCGCTTTATATATAGATTAAAATTGTTTCCTATATTACATTATATAACATAGTCTTTGAAAATAATAGCATAAAAATTTCGACTTGTTGCCAAACATATATATCTAACTTTAATGTTGGATACCAATATGCTCACATAAGATATATAACATAAATATATTCAAAGTCTTAATTTAAGTGATTTGAAAATAAATTGTTGAAAATAGATTAATGACTTCAAGAAAATATATTCAGATTCTATTCAGATTTTTATCTCAATTCTATTTTTTTCTTATGATTGCCTTTTTTTCAAAGTAAATATTTTAATATCATAAATGTTTTTTAATGATAATTAATGAAAGTCTTGAATAAATATCTAGTAAACAAATATTTTCCAATTCAATATAATTTTACATTATCTATCTAAATTGAATATTAAATACAATTATGAATTGTAATTTATTTTTTTCTAATGATTATCGAAAGAAAATTATGTGCTGTTTACTTTTTTGGTAATATTCGAAACCATTACAAACATCAATAGAAAAAGCATTAACGAAATCCCTAATTTCTTAAATAGAAAAACACTAATTTTGTGGTAAGAAAATAATGAAACAGATCTTCGAATTGTTTGTTATCATCCTGTAGATAAAGTACTCGTTTTGAGTCTTAAGAAGTCATAAGAAGTAAGAAAAATGTAGGTTAGAATATTAAAAATCACAAAACATATGATATTAAACATGATTAAAATAATTACATTCAATTATAACAAATATATATTTATAATAATAACAATAAACAAAGTTATTACCAGTACTAGGAATCGGATGTTTGTTATCTTTTCACGTCCCCCCTTTTCTCTCTATTGTCTCATTATAGTTTTTTTAAATTCACTCAACTGGACCATCCCTTATCAGTTAGTAGAATTACTATAATTTCTATAAATTTGAATTAACATTAAGAAATAATGCATGTCTAAAATATTACGTGTATAAATTGCATTAATAAAATTTCAAATTATTTAACACATTTTCTCGGAATACTTTTCTGTAAGCTTGATTAGCAAATCTCGATTACAGCTGTTTTACCCTGAACATTTTGAAATTAATTGATATCAAATAAAAAATCAATTAATTACAAATTTATTTTTAGTTAATATTGATTTATATCAAATTTAAAAAAAAGTTTTAATAACTGCTTGTACATCACGTTAATATTATAACATTTGCATTAATACCAAATATTAAGTTTTGTTATTCTAAATGGGACTTGATAATAATTTCATGCTAGGATTTGAAAACATTATGATTTTAAAAAGTTAATTACCGATGTTTATCCACACTTACATTTATTTTATAAATAAATTACATTTTGAGATTAATTAAAGCTTCATCGATTAAAGCGATTTTTTAGTTGGTTTTTTAGGGATGATTTTCATTATACTTATATATTCATTTCAGTTTGTTTCCATACTGTAAAGACATTTTCGAGCATAAAAAATTGCATATTTTCAAGTAAAAAAATCTGACATAAAATCAATAAAATTATACGTATAATATATCTTATAATTAATTAATTATTTTGATAATTATTTAGTAATTTATCAAGTATTTTAAAAAATTCTGTCTTATCATTATAGTTATTTAATATTTTTTATTGGTAAAATATATTTTATCTTTCAGCATACAGCTTGAGCAATCTTTGCAATCCAGTCAATCTTCCTAATGGAGTTAACATTGTGGGTTCATGTGGTTTCCAACCTTTGGAGTTTTGCCGAGTTGTTTGCAAAGTTCAGGGAAAAGAAATATGGAGAGATTTTGCAAAATGTTTAGATGGTGGACAATGGGAAATAATACGTTCCTGTCAGTCACAAACAACTTCAACATCTCTGGAGTTCATCCGGTGTAACCGTTTATCCATCAATGTTGATGAAAGAACAACTTGTGTAAAAATCAAAATTGCTGTACCAGTTTCACTGTCTCTCCGAAAAAAGTTCTGTCCGGAGGTTTTCGCCTTGTTCGTAAAATATGGTCGTTGTAAGAATCCATTGAAAACTGATTGTAGACTAACTTGTGGAAATAATTCATTTCATCTTATTTGTCTGGTTAATGGTAAAATGTCATCTGAATGTATTCCTCCGAAACCAATCTTTTGTCCCAAACTGACATTCGCGAATCTCATAAATTGTTCAAGACAACCTGGCGTAAATTGTAAGGTTTGTCGAATTGTTTATATTTTGATTATTTCATCATATATTGAAACTTCATTTTAACGTTGAGTATAGGATATAACAAGGAAAATCATTTTCTTGCTTTCTTAATATTAAACAATACATTTATTATAAGAAATTTTTCTCATTTACAATTTCCGTTTTCCCCAAAATTTCTTTTTTTAAAAAAAAAAAATGTAAGCATTTAAAACAAATAATATTAGCATTTCACAGTAAGACATTGTTTCATTCAAAATTTATGTTTTACGTGTATGCTTAAAAAAATTAGCTTGGAGAACATGTTTGAAAATATACAAATAAATAAACGATAAATTATGTTCATGGAATTAAATTAAAAGAAATAATAGAATCAAGATACAGTAAACTTTAAATGTATTCGTGACATTATCAAAAAACACTTCATTTTTTTTTTCAACAACTTTGAACTTTATTAAAAAATTAAAGATTTTTTTCAATTTGTATCTAGATATTTCCAACAATTGTAATTAATCAAAATGATAATCAACAAAACCAATGTTAAGAATAGAATATATGATGAAAATTTTTTTACTTCATAATTTTACTTCATTTTTTTACTTCAATATACTTTCATTTACAATTTTTTTTCTGTACAATTTTCATCTATGAAAATACATTTTTTTAAAAAAATCAAGTGTTATTATTTATTAATATAAGCTAATTTCACTGTATGACATTGCTTCATTCGACATTTATATTTCACATGAAAGTTAAAAAAAAGTAGCTTTAGGACACGTTTGAAAAAGCACACAAAACACCATTTCTTAAAGCACTTCTTAAGCTTTAATAATTTAATTATTATGTTATGTTATAACATAATTAATTTATTATGTTCACGCATTTAAATAATAAGATCAGCATTACCAGGTTTTGAATCTATTCGTAATATTATCTGAAAATACTTGGATTTATTTTTTTTTTACAACTTTACGAGAAAATTTTATTTATTTTGTAGTTTTTCTCTTAAATGTTATGAACTAAACAACACAGTAATTAACCAAGATGAGTAATAAAGTTAATTTAACTCAACAATTTAACGATTCTTATGATTCTGAGTAGCATATTAAAACATATTCTATCAATTATGTGATGTGTGTCAATTAATAAAAACGTTTTACACGACTAATTAAATTGATTTTAATCCTTTACAGGTCCTTTGCCCGAATGGAAAATTTGCTCCTCAAGAAGCTACATGTTTACCTTCCGGTGAATGGTCTCCACTTCCATCTTGTAATCCTCGAGTCCAGTGTGGAGAAGAACGTCTTCCGCCTGATATATATTTTCTTAACTTCAGCTGCAAAAGTTCTCAGAATTTAAATTGCAAAGTTGGATGCTTAGTACATTTTTATGCTCCAAAACTTAAATCATACCCAAAGAAAATAGTCTTCATCAAAGAGATATTCTGTGAAAATACAGGCCATTGGCAACAATTGCCAGATTGCAAAAAAGCCAAGAAAGTTTTTTGGGATGACAGAATTTCGAAAACAAGTTGTTCAGCTCCAAAGGTTGATAAAAGCATTATACTCCAAAGCAACTGCTTACATTTAGAGGGTTCTGTATGTTTATTTAAATGTAAACAAGGATTTGGACCTGATGGAATTCATACATTGCGATGCATTAAAAGAAAATGGTTCCGGAAAATTCAGTGCAAATTGTTAAGAAAATGTCCATCTTTGCCGAAACATTTACAGTTTGTTCACTCTTGCAACCGAGATGTGGGTTCACGTTGTGTTGTTAAATGCAAAAAAGGATTATTGGTAGGCAATCCAAATATAACATGCTCTCACTTATCTAAATGGATATCCCTTCCCATTTGCCGAATTTCAAAGGAAACTTCTATGTGTAGTTCAAGAAGGTTACCTTCCTCTTTAAATTTTGTTAACAAATGTAATTTTACTGAAGGAAAAACATGCCAAGTAAAATGCAGAAGACGCTTAGTATTAGTCGGTTTAAATTTCATTCGATGCTATAAAGGCAAATGGGTGAATGTTCCTCAATGTTATCCTCAAAGATCCTCACCTTATAATATATTAAAAATGAAATGTAAATATCCCCCACCATTGCCTTCAAACTTAAAAATAATTGGTGAATGTAACTCTAGTGGTGGAATCAGTTGCGATGTCAGATGTCGTGATCCGTCAGCCCATTTGACTGGGCCAAATGCTACTACGTGTCTTCCACCAGGATTATGGAGTAAAGTGATACCATGTATGGGTGGAACTATTTATTGTTCAGAACCTAAACTTCCTAAGCAGCTGGAATTTATTAGTAACTATAGCGGCAAACAGCTAGGATTTAAATGTCATGTTCAATGTAAATATAGGGATAAGTTAAAATTTACTTTATTGTGTTTAAAATCATCTGGATGGAGTAAGTTTCCCAAATGTACATGTCCTAAACCAACTTTGATAGAACATTTATATTTAACAAAAAAATGTGACATGAAGCTTCCTGGAGAGAAATGTACCTTGAAATGCAAAAATGGATATTCTATGAAGGGAAATCCAAAAATTAAATGTTTGGATATTCTAATGTGGAGCAATTTACCTACCTGTAAAAAGATTACCTGTCCAAAACCAAAATTAAATAGCTTTCTTGCCTTCCGTGAAGATTGTACTACAAAATTATCTGATGAATATTGTCATTTAGTCTGTAGAGAAGGAGGAAACTTTATTACAGACGACAAAATAATGTGTATTTATGGTCGTTATTGGACAAGTCTTCCAAACTGCACCTGTCCTATTCCCAAACTGAAAAATGAATTAGTGTTTAAACATGATTGTACATCGTTGATTCCAGGGGAAAAATGTTTCTTAGCTTGTAGAGAAAATTCTACTTTGATTGGCGAAAATTTTATTACATGTCAAAGAAATACTAAATGGAGTGTTTTACCAAGATGCAAAAAAATTGTTTGTCCAAAACCTTTTTTGCCACATAACATGATTTTCATAGAAGATTGTTCAGCGAAAGCAGCTGGTGAGCATTGTGTCCTTGAATGTCGGTATGGTGGAGATTTAATAGGTCCTAGTAGAATTACTTGCTTAATTACTGCAAAATGGACATCATTTCCTACATGTACTTGTCCACAACCTCATTTACCAGATTATTTAGCTACAAATGATACATGCAAACGAAAAATACCCGGAGAACGTTGCTCTTTATTTTGTAAAAATAACTTAAGGCTTATAGGGAAGCCTTTTATAACTTGTAAAAATGACACCAAATGGAATATGTATCCTAAATGTGCGCAAAACTATTGTATTAAGAAAAAACTCCCCAAAACACATACTTATGTGGATGACTGTGCTTCAACATCTCCAGGGGAAGTATGTGCTGTTCAATGTAAAGAAGGAGGAATGTTACATGGTTCAAAATTTATAAAATGCATAAATGGATCTCAATGGACAGCACTGCCTAAATGCTCATGTCCTTCACCAATTTTACCAACTGATTTCAAATCTAAACATAATTGCGATGATATTCCAATTTCAGGAAAATGTGATCTCGAGTGCAAAGCTCCTCACACCTTAATCGGAAAAAAATACATTACATGCCAAAATAATACACGATGGAGTGTTTTTCCGAAATGTAAAAAACTTGTTTGCCCAAAACCAAAATTAGTTAAAACTTTAGTTTTTAAAGAAGATTGTACTTCTAAATATTTAGGTGAGAAATGTGAATTAGATTGCAGAGAAGGCGGTAATTTAATTGGTACAAGTAAAATAACATGCATAAAAAAGAACTCTCAATTTTTTTGGACATCCTTACCAAAATGTTCTTGTTCATTCCCAACACTAACTGCGGACTTACGACCAACCGAAGATTGCAGCTCAAAAATGCCTTATGAGAAATGTTTTTTAAAATGCTCGGATAAAATGATACTTGTGGGTAAAAGTTTTATTGTTTGTCAAAATAATACAAAGTGGGACAAAATACCAACATGTCGGAAAAATTTTTGTTCAAAACCAAGACTTTCTAATGAGTTATTGTTTAAAGAAGATTGCACAAATAAATTAATTGGTGACAAATGCGCAATTAAGTGCCGTTCTGGTGGAAACCTTTTATATGCAAATGATATTATGTGTTTGAATTCAACTAATTGGTCACAAATGCCCAAATGCTTATGTCCAGTACCTGCCTTACCCAATCATTTACATACAATAGAAAATTGTTCTTTTAAACTACCTAATGAGAAATGTAAAGTTTTGTGCAACAAGAAATCAAAAGCCTATCCATTTGATACTATAACATGCCAGAATGACTTTCGTTGGTCAGCTTTCCCTAAATGTAAACCTATATTTTGTTCCAAACCTAAACTTAAAAACACTTTACTGTTAGGAGAAAAATGCACATCAAAGAAACTTGGAGAAAACTGCAAAGTATTGTGCAAAATGAAAGGCAATATGATTGGAAATAACAGAATCAGATGCTTGAAAGGTAATAAGTGGTCAGATTTACCAAAATGCACGTGTCCTTTCCCAAAGTTGAATGAAAATTTAAAAGCTGTGGAAAAATGTAATTTTAAATTGCCAGGTGATTCTTGTAAATTAAAGTGCAGCGAAAAATTAACAATAATTGGAAAAACATTGATATTTTGCCAAAATGATACTAAATGGTCAATGCAACCAAAGTGTGAAAAGAGGACTTGTCCAAAGCCTTTATTGCCATCGTATTTAATATTCAAAGAAAATTGCTCCTCAAAATTTATAATGGATAGATGTGAATTGGTTTGTAAACATGGAGGAATTATGAAAGATGACAATTTTATTACTTGTCTTCCATCTTTAAAGTGGACCAAATTTCCTGTTTGTTTCTGTCCCAAACCCCGACTAAATTCAGAACTTAAATTTCAAAATGTGTGTCAAAATAAAACTGTTGGACAAAAATGTTATTTAACCTGCAAAAATAAAATGAAAAATGTAAGTGAAAAGTACATAGTATGTCTACCTGGTGGAAAATGGAGTCATTTGCCTAAATGCATTAAAAAACTATGCACAGACCCTAAGTTGCCGAACACTTTGTTATTAAAAGATAGTTGTTCATCCAAAGCTGTTGGAGATATATGCCAACTCAAATGTGAAAGACCATTGAAATTATTAGGAAATAACTATATAATATGCCAGAATAATTCCAAATGGAGTCCAATACCTATTTGCTTAAAGCCTCAATGCCCGCAACTTGTTTTGCCTAAAGATATACTAACATTTGACGGAAGATGTTTAAACAGGTCTCTAGGAAATGTTTGTAAAGTACGTTGCACACAGAAGGGTAAATTGATTGGGAATAATATAATTAAATGTTTAGATAATTCTTCGTGGAGTTTACTTCCTGATTGTACATGCGCTCCTCCCTTATTGACCAAAAATTTAAAAGGAAATTGCTCATACATTAAAAGAGGAGAAAAATGTTTACTCTCTTGCAAATCTGGATTTGAATTAAGAGGTAAAAAGTTTATTATCTGCCAACAAAATTTTAAATGGTCTCCTAAACCAAAATGCATTCCTTCATATTGCACCAAACCAAATCTTAAGGGAATTTTCATAGAAAAAGACGCTTGTTTTAATAAAAGCTTAGGTTCCATTTGTAAGTTAGAATGCATAAAAGGTGGTATGATAATTGGTGAAGATCATATAAAATGTGAAAAAGGAAACCGTTGGAGTAAATTACCAGATTGTACTTGTCCAGATCCGATTCTAAATGAGGATTTAGAAAAACAAGAAGACTGTTCTGCTAAAAAAAGTAATGAAAAATGCCTTTTGACTTGCAAATATCCTTTACAATTAAAAGGTAGAAATTTTATTACTTGCATGTCTGATAAAGGATGGAGTTCTTTACCAAATTGCTCCAAAATATTTTGTCCAAGTTTTGATTTTTCAAAAACTGTTTTAAAAGGACAATGTACCAAAGTACCCATTGGATCCTTTTGTAAATTAAGTTGCAAAGAAAATGGGAAAATAATTGGGGAAGACAATATAAAATGCTTAGAAAATGGAACTTGGGGTCATTTTCCAGACTGCACGTGTGGAATTCCAAAATTAAGAAAAGAATTGGAAGGAAATTGTACTTTTGTACGACGATCACAGAAATGTGGACTTAATTGTAAAACTGGCTTTACACTAAAAGGGCCGAATTATATTTTGTGTCAAAATAATACTAAATGGAGCATTCAACCATACTGTATTCGTTCATTTTGTTCTGTACCTAAATTAAATAGAGATATATTGGAACTTAAAGGAAACTGTACATTTAAGTTAGTAGGAGCAATATGCAAAATAAAATGCAAAGAAGGTGGAAAAATTATTGGTAATGATCATATTGAGTGCTTAAAAGATCTAAATTGGAGCAAACCACCTGAGTGTACCTGCATGACTCCTAAACTTACTTCAAATTTAGAAACAAGAGGAAATTGTTCTTCTAAAAAGATTAACGAGACTTGTGAATTGATATGCAAAAATTCACTAAAATTAAGTGGAAATAAATTTATAACATGCCAAAGGAATACTGAATGGAGCTCATTTCCTCGATGCATGAAAATGATTTGTCCAAAACCAATCTTCAAAGGTAGTTTATTGCAATTGAAAGAGACATGTTTATCTAAATCTATTGGTGAGGTTTGTAAACTATCTTGTCAGCTAGACCGAAAGCTAATTGGTGAAGATTACATAACGTGTCAAAACGGGAAAAAATGGAGTCCGCTTCCTGATTGTAGTTGCTCAACACCATCCCTTACTCCAGATTTAAAATTAAAACAAAATTGTTCAGGCATAAAGAGGGGTGATAAATGTCTTCTGAAATGCAAACATGAGTTCCAAATTATTAGTGATGAATTTATTACCTGCCAAAAAAATCATACATGGAGCCCTTTACCACATTGTAAGAAAATATTCTGTGAACCTCCAAAATTTAAAAAAGAAATAATTGAAACTACTGAAAATTGTTCACAAAAATCAATTGGTGGTACGTGTAGATTAAAATGTAAAGAGGGAGGTTTTTTCATTGATTATGATTACATTACATGTTTAAATGGCAGTTATTGGAGTACTACACCAGAATGTACATGTCCTTTACCTAAATTGACACCTGATTTAAGAGCAAGTGAGGACTGCTCACGAAAGAAAGAAGGTGAGAAATGCAAATTGGAATGTAAATTCAACATGAAAATAAAAGGCGATAAATTAATTTTTTGTCAAAAAAATACTTCTTGGACTATTTTACCTAAATGTGAAGCAGAAGTTAACTGTCTAAAACCAATTATTCCAGATGACATTTTGTATTTGTCCAAAAATTGTTCATCAAAAAGGGTTGGAGAATCATGTGAAGTTTTCTGCAAAGAAGGGGGGAAAATTATTGGAAGAAATGAAATCGAATGCTTAAATGATGCAAAATGGAGTCCACTACCAAATTGTAGCTGCCCAATTCCAAAACTTACAAATGATCTTATGACAAGTGAAGATTGTTCGAAGAAAATGGCTGGAGAATTCTGTCAATTGATTTGCAAAGAAGGCTTGAAGCTTAATGGTAGAAAACATATAATGTGCCAAAGTAATACGAAGTGGACTGAACGCCCAAAATGCATTATTCATAATTGTCCTTTGCCTGACTTACCAGCATACCTCAAGTTTAAGGAAAATTGCTTAAATAAATCATTAGGAGAGCTCTGCAATTTAAGTTGCAAACAAGAAGGTACATTAATCGGTAAAGAAGCAATAAAATGTCAGGAAGATAAAACTTGGACGAAATTACCTAATTGTTCTTGTCCCGATCCCATTTTGTCATCTGATCTTGAAATTAATGGAAGTTGCACTCTTAAAAATATAGGTGATAGCTGCTCACTTTACTGTAAAAATAATCTGGTAATTATAGGCAAAAATACAATAACATGTTTAAATGACATGACATGGACATCTTTACCAATCTGTGAAATTTTTTGTTCAGAACCAAATCTAGATGGAATGCTGAATTCATTAGAAAATTGTTCATCAAAGAAAAATAATGAATTTTGCAAACTTTCCTGTAAAGAGGGAGGTAAAATTCTTGGAAGAAGTGAAATTAAATGCACAAATGGTACTTGGAGTGATTTGCCAAATTGTACATGCCCAACCCCAATACTCTCGGGTTATCTAAGAACAACAGAAAACTGCAATGAGAAAAGAATCGGAGAAAAATGTCTATTAGGGTGTAAAAGAAATTTTAAACTCGTTGGTGCAAGTTATATAAAGTGTAAAAATAATACAAAATGGAGCTCAAATCCAAGATGCATTAAAGAAATAATTAAATGTCCATCGCCAGAATTACCGAACAATTTGGAAATTATTGAAAATTGTTCAAATAAAAGGATTAATGAGCTGTGCAATTTAACATGCAAATACGGTGGAATTTTTATTGGAGATCCTTTCATAAAATGCTTAAGAGGTAAAATATGGAGCTCTTTTCCTAATTGTTCATGCCCAGAACCAAATTTACCTGATAATTTCGAAACTAAAGAAAACTGCTCTTTCAAGAAAACTGGGGAACAATGTGAACTTAAATGCAATGTACAGGAAAGTGATATTAAAATTTCAGGCGAGTATAAAATTATATGTCAAAGTAATAATAGTTGGTCAACTCTTCCAAAATGTAAAGCTAAATTTATAGAAATACCTTTTTTTACAAGTTTTTGCCACGAACCTGACACTCGAGGAGGAATATTGCATTTTAAAGAAGATTGTCCATTCAAGCAAATTGGAGAATTTTGCGAAGTATCCTGTAAGGAAGGAGGGGAAATTATTGGTGAAAATAAAATTTTGTGTCTTGGTGGAAAAACATGGAGTTCAATCCCAGACTGTACATGTCCAACACCTATGTTGTATCCCAACGTAACAGTAATTGGAAATTGCTATGGAAAGAAAAGAGGGGAATATTGTAGATTACGATGTTCAATAAAAAATATGATTTTGATTGGTCCAGATTATGTTGAATGTCAAAATAATACAAAATGGAGCCCAGGTCCCTCTTGCATAGAACGGCTTTCTTTGCCTACTTCATGCCCGAGACCTAGAATATCTGCTCAAGTTCTAAAATTTGCTAGAAGCTGTGCAGTTAAATTCGTTGGTGAAACTTGTAATTTTACTTGTAGACGAGGTGGTAGTATTATTGGAAATAATAGAATAGTCTGCTTAAATAATGGAAAATGGAGTTCTCTTCCTGATTGTACCTGTCCTTTACCAATCTTACCTCCATTATTAAAATTTAAAGAAAACTGCACCTACAAAAAAAGAGACGAACTCTGTAAACTTGCCTGTAAAAATGATGGAAAGATTTTAGAAACTGACACAATTAAGTGTCAGAATGACACTAAATGGTCCGAATTTCCCGAGTGTAAGGAAAGTGATAATCCAACTTCAGTTAGTAAAGATATCTGTCCTGAACCAATTTTGCCAAATAATTTTGAAATGAAAGAAAACTGCTCTTTTAAGAAAATTTGGGAACAATGTGAACTTAAATGCAATGTACAGGAAAGTGATGTTAAAATTTCAGGCGAGCATAAAATCATATGTCAAAGCAATAATAGTTGGTCAACTCTTCCAAAATGTGAAGCTAAATTTATAGAAATACCTTTTTTTACAAGTTATTGCCACGAACCTGACACTCGAGGAGGAATATTGCATTTTAAAGAAGATTGCCCATTCAAGCAAATTGGAGAATTTTGCGAAGTATCCTGTAAGGAAGGAGGGGAAATTATTGGTGAAAATAAAATTTTGTGTCTTGGTGAAAAAACATGGAGTTCAATTCCAGATTGTACTTGTCCAACACCTGTGTTGCCTTCCAACGTAAAAAAATTTGGAAATTGCTCTGGAAAGAAAAGAGGAGAATATTGTACATTGAAATGTGCAACAAAAAATCTTTCTTTCATTGGTAGAAGTCATATTAAATGTCAAAATAATACAAAATGGAGTCCAAATCCTGTTTGCGTAGAAGCAGACCCTTCTAAATGTCCGAAACCTAGAATAGCTATTCAAGTCCTAAAATTTGCTGAAAATTGTTCATCAAAAATGATTGGTGAAACTTGTAATTTAACTTGTAGACGAGGTGGTAGGATGATTGGAAATCGTAGCATTATTTGCTTAAATAATAAAAGATGGAGTTCTCGCCCTGATTGTACTTGTCCTTTACCAAATTTACCGCCAATATTGGAGTTTAAAGAAAACTGTTCCCATAAAAGAAGAGGTGAAAACTGTACACTTGGTTGCAAAGGTAATGAAACAATGGCTGAAAATAACTCAATTATGTGTCAAAGTAATACTAAATGGTCAAAGTTTCCCAAATGTGAGAAAAATGCCAATGAAACTTCAATGGCGAAAAATCTATGTCCAAAGCCTTTTAACGTTGGAGGGATTTTGAAAAAGAAAGATTGCTCTGGATTGAGTGTTGGAGAAATATGCGAACTTGAATGCAGATATGGAGGTTATTTCATAGGACCAGGATATATAGAATGCCTTCCAAACAGAACATGGAGTAGGCTTCCTGATTGCACATGTCCTACACCTAACATAGGCCATGATTTAGAATTTCAAGAGAACTGTTCTTTTAAAAAAAGAGGTGAATCATGTAAAGTTTCTTGTTTAGAAGGATTAACTATGACCGGTAGTGATACTATAACATGTACTGTTTTCACAAAATGGTCTAAATTACCTAGATGCAGTTTTATCTCTTGAATTCTCTGTGAAGAAACAAGTACACTGTTAAATAAGAAAATGTTAAGCAATTGTCAAACATTTTCTGCATAGAAAATGGATTTTTAAATGTGTGAATATATTCACAATTAAATCTAACAAAGCACAATTTAAAAAATAAATATCTATTATTTTCTTAAAATGTAACTTCACACTATATTTTTATTTATAATGAAAATTAATCTTTCTAATGCAGAAATATATATCTTATTTACAGCTTCTCTCTCTCATTAGTGATATAAATTATATATATTCCCTATGATCAAAAATATCTTATAATAGGGCCTGTTTTTTTATTACATATTAATGAACTGAGATAAGCAAACATATACAATTTTAATTAAAACACACAATCAATCTTATAAATAATAACAGTAAATATTCCTTTTGCTTTAGAAGGTAATAATATTTTAATAAATTGCAAATAAATATGGAAAAAAATATTCTAACTTTAAAACATAAATTTCATAAAAAGAGCTATTTTTACCAGTCGGTGACCGAGCTCCGCTCGGAGAAAACAGGTATCGAAGCTAACTCGAAGATTTAAATTTTCAATTGTGATTTATCAAAACAATACATGCCATAAGAAAATTTGTGAAACCATTGGTGAAAAGATAACTGGTTAAAGTGCACCATTGTAAACTATTCTAAGCAAAGTTAGAGTTTGGAAAGGGAACTATTCTATACAAAGGTAAAGTTTGAAAAGTCATAGGAAATAAAATGTAATTGATAACAAAAAATTATACAATTAAAGAAATGGTACAAAGTGAGCAGTGTAAAAATTAAAGTGTGTTGAAGTTCAATATTTTTGGCAAATTTATTTAGATAAACCAAACATATATACATACATAAGAAACATATTATAAACCTATAACAACATAAACATAATAAACATTAATCATCGATTGCGAATTCTTCCATATTGTCCAGGTAGTTTCTTGTCGGAGAGGCAGGTGCGGCTGGTGAGTTTCTCTTGTTCAGAACTTCCTTCCATACGACGTTTCGGGTGTGGGCTGGATTCTCAGGAGGCAGCAGAACCTTCAACGCACTTTGACGCTGACTCTTGAAAACGCGACGTAGAGCATTCCGTGCACGAAGACCGTTGGAGGAGAAGCACGCCGACGAATTGGCAATCATCCCTCGTATTATAGTATTAGATATTACATAAAACTTATTATTATTTTATAGTATAAATCTCTTGCCCGACCCAGCCCATTTTGTGATTTAAAAATGATCGTGTGGTCATCAAACTTTATTAGTTCACCATATTGGCTATAGATGGCAGCACGTTACCGCTTGAAACCTATTAGGCAATAGATAAAGAAAATTTAAGTGCTGCCATCTATAGCCATTATGGCGAACTAATAAAGTTTGAAAATATCCTATCTGTAACTCCGAACTGCTCGACCGCAGCGCTTCAAAACAGGCGCCAATCGATTCTTCGTGGCCAAAAACCCCCAGACCCCCAAGTTTACCGAAGTTTATTAATTCTGGGGCGATTTTCGACTTGGCAACCATTCCTCGTATTATAGTATTAGATATAGTGATTTTTTTAAATCGTCAATTCATTGCTTAATTTGTTTATCAGTTGCAAATTTTTTGGTATCCGGAAGCAATTTAAGAAAAATTCAGGTTAAACCAATATGTATTTACAGTTTAACAGTTAATTTTGAAAATGGATGGTTATTGAAATGCTTAAATAACAGAGAGAGATACGAATCATCAATTAGACAGTTCTTTATGTTGCCAAAGTTATAAAGCACAAAAGTCAGTTTTTAATTTTAAGACTTTTGTTTCAATGACAGTTAAAAAATACTTTGTTGATTTTTTGATGTCAGTTTTGTAGTTTCAAAAATCATATTAAATGAATTTACTTCAACTTTTAAAATAGAAAATTTAATCTGTATTTTAAGAATTTATCGATGTGTCTGTTATTGGCCAGATTAAGCTATTGCTTGTGACTTTACATGCAGTTAGTCGAATCGCAATGAATTATTACTTAATTTAAGTAATAATTCGGATTTTGTTCTTATACTTAAAAAAAAAACCCTTTTAACTTGGTTGGTTAGGAAGTTGTTTTCATTGAAGGAAGGCAGTGAGTTCGAATCCCGGCTTAAACGAAGATTCGTCGCCTTCACTGCTGCTGGGGCACATTAAATAGGTAGTGGCCGCAATGGCTTCCATGATAAATGATACTCCTGTGGTGGCAGGTCAAGTATTCGGGAGTCTTCTGCTTGATCCTTGCTTTTGAATTACGAAGACCCCCATCTAACTGGTAGAGCCCAATTCGGGCAGGTACAGTGAATCATGTTTCTGGTGCAACAACAATATGCTAGTGAAAATTGATTAGGCATTCCAAGTCAATATATTTAGAACAGGTAAACATATTGAACACTAATGATAACGATTAAATAAAAAGATAAAATTAAGTTAATTTTTTCATTTCTCAAACACAAAATTACGAGTTTGAGAAAGAGGGTAGTTTTCTTCTGAAATTGAAAACCTAGACGTCTTCAATATTTTATGCTCTCTTGTCGGGTGACAGATGAAGCATATCATATTTATCTCCATAATTTCATAAGTTATCTTCTCAATGTCTAGATATAATCGTAAATAATTTTCTCTGTGACCATTTTTTTTTAAACTGATTTCGGTAAAAATTTACTGTACGGTCACCCTTGACAACTTTTTCAAAATGTCGCCAAAAATCTTGCCTTTTTTCACAAGCGAGGTCTAAAAATAAACAGAATATTGAAAAATATTGCCTGATTAATCAGAATCCCTCATTATTGGTCGGAATCGGTTGGTTTGCCAGAAAATGTTATTTATCGCCAAATGTGGAAAAATTGCGTGAAGGGTGACTCTAGAGAAAATCTCAGGCCTGATTTTTTGTTAAGTGCACTTAATTCTTTGAACGTATTATGTCTTGTTAGGCTTATAATATTTTTATCATTTTAAATTATCTCTCCCTCTCTCTCTTTTCCAAAGAATATCTTCCAATCTTCAAAAATTGTCCTTCAAGACTTTTTGATCAAATATTACAAAAAAGTTTCCTACCTTTTCCATTTTAATCATTATCCAAATTTTTTATTACTTACATAAGTAACTTTCAAATTTAAATTTAATTAATTGAAATTTTACTCTCGCTTTTAATTAAAAAAACATATTTTAGTAGACAAAAAATATGCATTTATGATAATCGTTCAGTTATCACAAATTACTAAATGATATCTTATGTCAGTTTCCAAAATGAATATTGTATAAGTCTTATATTACATTTACATTTTCTTTATTGCATAAAATAATAAATATTTCATCACAAAGTAGATTCATAATAAATTAAAATTTTTCTGATTTCATAAAAACTTCAGTTGTTTAGTCACAAGTATCAAGAAAAGTTTGCTTGAAAAAACAAATCTAGTAATCAGAGTAAATAGTTTCATTTTCTTGACTATTTTTTGTCTTTGATTCCTCTAGTATTTATTCTAGATATCTTATCAACTGAATTAACTGTTCTTGATGCCGCGCAACCTGTCTAGTGGTTAGCGTACCTGACTACAGATGGGTGAGACCTGGGTTCGAATCCTGGCTCGAGCATGGATGTACTTTCTCTCTTTCTTGTCTTTGTCCTTTCTTTGTGTGTTTGAATGGTTGCCAACCCTATAAACGAGTACCTATGGCATGTGTGTACTGAGGAAGTCGGACTCCACACCAAATATGGTTCAGTTGGAAATGTGGAGCAGAGCACCTCATATTGCCAGCCTGGCTGGCACACGACAACAACAACAACAACTGTTCTTGATAAATTTTAATCAGGACCTGGGATCGAATCCTGGCTCGGGAATGGATGCACTTTCTCTCTTTCTTGTCTTTGTCCTTTCTTTGTTTGTGTGTGATTGGTTGCCTACCCTATAAACGGGTACCTATGGCATGTGTGTATTGAGGAAGTCGGACTCCACTCCAAATATGGTTCAGTTGGAAAAGTGGAGCAGCGCACCCCATATTGCCAGCCTGGCTGGCACACGACAACAACAACAACTGTTCTTGATAAATTTTAATCACAGATTGTAAATTTACGTGATCTCCTTTCTTCTTAAAACTGTATTTATTAAATTCTAATTGTTTGTAAAACAAAATTGGTGTGTATCAAAACGTGAGTATAAGTTACCATATTAGACTATTCAAATCAAAAAGTTTCATAAAATCAGGATAAATAGGCAGCTATTAAGTGCATTTGCATATAAATGCAATCATTATACAATATTTTATTTTTGATCAACTTCATTAAAAATACATATTAATGTAGTTAATTTAGAAACAATCTTTACTCTGAAACTTTTCATTACAGCCCTTTACATTAGAGAATAAAATATTTGCAACTCGCTTTATTATTTATTAAAGTGTATAAGACAAAAAAATCTACACAATACAGATTAAAAATTTGATATGCGTACGTTGAATGATGCATCAATTAAATCGAAGAGGGTGTTGACAGCATATAGAAATTTCCTTTTGTTATGAACGTATTAAAAATTGAAAAATCTTTGTCATTCACGTTTCAATATTTTTTTTTAATCAGTGGCTTATTTTCAAAAGTATAAGCACATGAGCTGCCATAATAAAACAATACAAAAATGGTAATCACAGTTATTTTTTCAAATTTATAATTATTCCATTTGTTCAATTTTGTGGGAATGTAGAAAGAAAGAGGATCAGACGTCATTTCTTCTACAGCACAGGGGACAACTTTAAAAGGGAAAAAGCAAATTGCTCATTTGCATTCCTGGTGAAAGAAGAGTCCAAGAGAATGATGTTACATCATTTCCTATTGATTGCATGTCGTTGTTAGCAAATTTTCAGGCACTTGAAATTGGTGTTAATTACAGTTGAAATTGAGAATAAGCATTGGAATCAAAATTTCGAAGAGAAATATGTCTTTTATTTTAAATTATCCAAGAAATAAACATTCTGATTTAAATTCCTGAAACATTCCTGAAAGTTTCATTCCATTTCTTGCAGGTATTCTCAATTAAACTCTGGACAAAAATTTTGTGAACAAATAGGAAAAGGATTTTATTTATATCGATTATAAAAAAAGAATACTGGAATAGAGTGGTCAGCGTACTTGACTACGGATGGGGAGGACGTGGGTTCGATTCCCTGCTCGGGTATAGATGTACTTTCTCTCTCTCTTTCTCTTGTCTTTGTCCTTTCCCTTATGTGAATGGTTGCCTACTCTATAAACGGGTACATATGGCATATATGTACTGAGGGAGTCGGACTCTACTCCAAAATACGGCTCAGTTGGAAAAGTGGAGCAGTGCGTCCCTGGCTGGCACACGAAAACAACAACAGCAACAACACTGGAATAGAGTGGCATAACAGAAATAAAATTAAAAAAAAGCCATGATACTTATATTTACAATGTGATAAAGTATCACCTTTGCATAAAATTAAGTCAGCTTATATAATAAGATTTTCACTAAACAAGCATTTATTATTTTATACTGTAATACGTAGTGATTCAAATATAAGTAAAGTGTTAGTATATTTTGAAAAATATTTTTTCAATTCAAAATATTAAGAATCGTGATTATATTACAAGATGTTTTGAAAATTTTCACTTATTAACCGTTGTATTCATGTACTAATCACTTATTTTGCCCAAACACATTTTAGGGAATGCCATTTTAGGGTCTCTACCCCAATTTGCTTATTTACTCTTATTAACCATGAAGTGGTTGTTTCTTTCGTTACAGTTGATCATGTGTACGTCACTTATTTTAATTGGTTATAATTGGTTTGTGCCGCCCAACCTGTCTAGTGGTTAGTGTAACTGACTACGGATGGGGAGGACATGGGTTCGAATCCCGGCTCGGGCATCGATGTACGTTCTCTTTCTCTCTCTCTCTCTGTTTCTTCTCTTTTCCTCAGATGATGGATTAATGTGGCCTGCCCTATAAACTGGTTTGTGGTGGTGTGGCGTCGATGATACTATTCGTACCTCCGTGACTTGTTCACAGGTGCCCACCGGGTAACGATAAGATGAGTAGCAGTTGCCGGCTTTGTTGCGGCAAATGGGCTAATGTACTTACTTGCTCAAGGGTGCCCGCCATTGGAAATAAAAAAATAATAATTGGTTTGTGAGTTAAACAAATAATTGTTTTCATCAATAATGTTGAACATACAATATTATCCACCCATCAAACACAAGTCAATTTGTCAGTGGGATGAGCTCTTCAGTGAGCAATGGGAATAAAAATTTTGTTGAATATCTTAGTGGGACTGGTTATTTTTATATTCTTGGAGATTTTGTCTGGATATCGCTGCTAAAAAATAAATAATTAATCATTAAGTAAAGATAAATTTATTTCATGTAGCGTGAAAAGCACATTAAATATTAATATTTGATTGTTTATGCAAGCAATAAATAAATTATAGTACGTGTTTATATCTATTCAAAAATATATGTGCCTATATTTTTTGTGCATCATATACATTAATATTTCATAACAAAAAAGACATGGAAAACTGACATATGAAAATTTTGTTTTCATTTCTCAGTATTTAAAAATCATTTTGTCACATTATTAATGCATTTTTGTTAACAATTTCGTATATGCACAATATCAAATTTAAATCTTGAGTACCTCATTTACAGAGTATCTAGTACTTTAAAAATTCTTCTGTAGAAACCAATCTTTTTTATAAAAATTTCCAATAGATTTTATAGTACGTTGAATTGATGGTTTCAAGCGATTTCCAATGAATTCCAGTAATTCACATGTTTATACAAATCGTATTTCAAAATTATTCCATAATTGAATAGTTTTGAAAACATTGCATCATTTTCGCCTTATGACTAGTTTGATTTTAATTCAAAAACACTTTGAGGAGCATTTTGTGCGTAAAACATTGATTGTTCCAAGTACGTGAAAAACATGACATCAAGTGCGTCTCTGTAGCTTGAACTCTTTGAAAATGGAAATTAATATTGTTGAAGTTCATTTTGTTAACAAACAGATTTCATACATAAAGACCAAAGCATTGGTTTGAGAAGCTATATTCCATTGACTGGAGCCATTAGCATCTTGACAATAAAGAAAAAGCAAAATAAAAGGGCAAAACATCCACTTTATGGTTAGTTTAAACGGTAAGTACGCGATTTTAATGTTTTTGTTATTTTAGTGCGTAAAAATTGACATATCTTATACTTTTTTTTATTGATTTATTTACTTTTTATTACTTTTAATAAACACTTTTTAGTATTTCAAGAAAACTTAAATAGTAAAACGAATTTAAAGGCAGATTTTTTTTTCGTTGTTTGTTGTTTACCTAAGTGGGATTAAGCGAATAAATTTTCTTTGATCTTGTTAAGTGTATTTTATTCTTCAAATATTGCTCTCCAATGGAATTTTGCTTGGAACAAAATGTGAGACAAAATAGAATTTACAGAATATAAATCTAATATTATATACCATAGTGAATCGGAGAAAATTCTTCAATGATTTTCATGAAAGCTCATTATTGAAGTCCATTGGTGATAATGCAGTGGTATCGCATTAAAACAGAATTTTGAAATAAAAGGAAAATATTGAGTACTTTAAACACAAATACTCTTTTCGAACACTTATCTCTCTTGTAAGCTCAGTTCCATATGAAAATAAAATAATTTCAAGTACGTGCTTTATTCTTCGGCGTAATTAAAAATATTCTTACATCGCAAAATGTAATTTTTAATAATTTTAAATATTTATTATAATTTACACAATCGTTTAATAATAAAGAGATACATCATTTTACTTATTTATGACTACATCATGACAAAAAATGGAAGTGTTAAGGTATTTAAGATAAAATCGATTTTGAAGACGTTTTAAAAAAGAGACCAAAAAATTTCATTGAAAACATGGAAAAAGAAATTTTGAGTTATTTTTAAGAAAAACGATTGGTTTGATATCAATTACTAGATGAGATTACGTGATGAAGGAAAAGAAATGGCTAAAGAACCCAAGATTTGTATGAAGTAATTAAAACTATAAAACGCAACTTCGTGTTAATAATGAAAATACACAACTCTTAGGTCAAAGAAAAACCTTTATTAAGAGTTTTGAAAGTGTTTTTTCTTTAAAAAAAATTTTTTTTTAATAGAAAGAATTCCGACACATACTAGGAATATTTCAATTAATGAGATATTAACTAGTTATCTCAACCTTGTATCGAAGAACTTTCCAAACCAAGAATATACGGTAGTGTATTCTTGGTTTCAAAAAAAAAATTATAATTTCTTTTATGGATTTAAAATACCTTACTTCGATTAATTTATTATATTTTCAAAATAAATTGTATGTAAACAAAGCATTTACATTACAACTTATCACAAAACAGATAACATAATTTATTAAATATTTGCATACAGAAGAAGTTATTTGCCTTACAACTTATTAAAAAACGTTCTGAGATAATCATAAAAATTGAACAATCATAACTTTTGAATCAAACCTGTACAACAATAGTATTCAAATGAAAAGTTTAACATCAGGAATTAAAGTGCGTCCAAAAGTCTTTATATCGTATTTTCATGGTCGTTTTGCCAAAGGATCGTTGTTTAATTTATTCTCCTGATAGCCTTCAGTTTTGTATATTGTAAATACAAAAGATTTTCTGAACCGCATTTAGAATATCGAAAGCGATTTTATTTATCAAATATCGATCATTAACCATACTATTATGTAATCATATTAATTTCGGTACTTACGAATTATCGCAACCAGGTTGGCGCGATTTATAAGTTTGAGTAAGAAAGTATGAATAGAAAAAAATTTACATTTATTAATTACAGATAATTTTTAATACAGTTTTTTATATTATTTTGTTTTAAAATATAAAATAGCAATTAAACCTTTCCGGTTTCGAATTTGAATAAGTTGCAGAATTATTTTTTCGGCGGAAATTTTTTGGCTATTGCTTTAAGCACTGATTGAAAACCGTCTTCGCCATTAACTTTGTCCCTTTTTAGGCGATTTATATGAATTTTGGCCTGGTTGCGTTAATACGTAGGTACCTTAATTTCTGAGTTAATCTGATTTACAGGTATAGAACAAAATAATAGGAGCACCTGTAAAAAAATAAAATATTTTAACTAATAAAGGGTGTTTCTACTAAAACGGTCATAATAACGTTTCCTAGGAACAGAATTTTATCATGTAACTCTCACAGTGCCAAATGTTTGGCTGATACTGATATCTTCGCCGCCACTAGATGCCACTTTGTTCATCTGATTTCCTAGAAATTAAGTGTACATTATAACACTATAGCATGGATTATAAAGAGTATATCTTTTCCTTTGGCAATATTCGTAATCATAGCTCTCTTGTTATTCAGAAAAAAATAAAAAAAGCATTATTTAATCTTCCGAAGGATTAAGTTTGGATTAAATCTTGGAGACTCTTTATCATAAAGTGTATTTTGTTTTATCATAAAGTTCGTTTTATCATATTGTGATAACATATTTTCTCCACTTGTAATTTTAGATTAATTTGAGTTTCTTTATTCTATATTTTTAAAAAATCTTTCTCGCCCTTTCTTTTTATTTGCGTTGTTATTTTTTTCTATACAAATTTTTAAAACAATATTTATCAATTCACAAATAAATTTATTAAATGAAATTATTATGATAAATTAAATTATTTTATAAATTATGGGGAATTATACCCCTAAAAGGTGCCCAACAAAATCATTTTATGGAAAAACACTATATGAGTTGCGGTTTAATATAAAACCAAATGTTAGATATTTTAAAACTTTAGGATGCACTGCATATTGTTTGAAAAACTAACCAAGCCATAAATTTACGAGATAGAAAAAAATATATATTGGTAATTGTCTTGAAAATTTGAAAGCTTTTCGCATATATTTTCCAAATGAGAAAAATATCTCTTATTTTCAGAAACGTTCAATTTTTTGAGGAATGTGATAAATTGTATGAATAATAAATTGTATGAAGAAGAAGAATTTCTTGTGAGAAATAACAACACTGCATCTCTAATCGTTGAAACATTCTTTGAGCAACAAATAGTATCGCAAAAAAAGTCAGAACGCAGAATAGTGCAAAAATAAAATTATCTGCAATTGAAAGAAAAATGCCAAACGAAAGCGTTAAATCTTAAAACAAAGCAGGTAAATTTTGTAATTCTCCCTGCTCACCTTTGACCCTTCAGAGGGATATTCTTTTTTTGCATAATAGAGAATTAGGAACAAATTACCTCCAAAGTAGAAAATTGCTTACAATTGCTATGAGAAAATCCCTATCAAGATTGCACTTAATTATTCTAATGCTCCTCTATGATACCAGGCATTGGTTAGTGAAAGGAAGAGTGTTTTGAAAAATGACACTTCTAAGTTGGTGGGCAGACCTGTATCGGAAACATTTTTAGGTATTCGTTTTGTTTTAATTAACAAAAGCACTGCTGGTTCTGAAGTAAAAAAATAAGATTAAAAAATAAAATTCGATTTATTGCAAAAGGTTTTAGCCAAAAACTCGGAATAAATTATAATGAGACACTTTCCCCAGTTGGGAACACTAGTTGACTTCACCTTATGACTTCTTTATCTGCAGAATTAAATTTAGAAATTCAACAGTTTCATGTAGCAAAGGCATATTTCAATGGCGAGCTGAAAGAAAAGATTTATATGGGATTCCAAGATTATTTTGAAGAAATTTTTAAACACTTTTTTATAAATGAGGAACCTTCATTTTACTAAGTAATATTTTACTAAGTACTATAAAATAGTCAATAAAATATTGAAATCTTTAAGAACAAAAGATAACGTATAACTTTTAAATCATACTTTTAATCCATAAAGAAATATTTTTATGATTTAAAACAAGTATGCTGGAATTTTAAGTTAAAACCCTTGCATATATTATATTAAAGATGGAAAAAGATTAACCATAATTTTAATGCGTGTTGAGGATACATAGACGACATTAGTTGTGACGTCATATTGTTTCCAAACATTTGCTGTTAAGCGTCATATATCATTGAAACTGCCATAGACTTAGGTGATAGATTTTTAAATTGTTACTTTTGAAATTGATATTCATTATTTAAGGATAACGTGTTTGTTAAAACTTTTAACCTTTTGTTTGCTTAACCTTTGATTCTCGCCAAATTGTAGTCACAGTTAATCACCAAGCTGGGCTTATTTCCAATCGTATTCTGGTTGCAACAGAACAATTTATTGTTCTGTGCCAACAAAAATCACCAATAAAATCGATAGCCAAATAAAAATCTCCAAGTTTGTCAAGAAGGCACTCTTAAATACAATATTAAACAAATGTTTACATTGTATTTGTTTGGAAACAGTTGTGGAAATGACGTCACACTAATGTCGTCAATTATTTATTGCTTTTTTCTTATTTAAAATTAACTGCTTTTTATTTTTATTCGCTTCTTTGAGACTTAATTCACAGCAAGACATCAAAAGCTCGTAATTTTAAGACACGAGTGCGGGTTTTACTAGTATGTGGACACAAAAATAATCGACATCCAAACTTACATGATACTCCATAAAATATTTCATTCGGCTTTTGAAATTTAAACTGGCAACAAAACAATATTTTCAAATTAATATCAATTAATCAATGAAGATGGAAACAAACAATCAGTATTTAAGTAAAATATTGAAATTCATGCGGAAAATTGTTGGAAAATTTCACCTTTAAAGCAAAATTATTTCCCTAATATTGTAATTTATATAATCCTGAACAGCAGGACTACGTTATTTTACCAATTTTATTCCTTTTAATTCTTTAAAATAAACTTTTATATATATTTATATTTTACACAGCTTTTACAATCTCCAAATATTTACTTATATTAAAAAAATCATATTCAATCGAAGCTGTTTTCCAATTGTAAAAAGATTTGATTCCTTTTAAACTGAATGTGTACACTGTAAGCTGTTAGTTTAAACAAAGAGCACCTAATCATGCACTTTGACAAAGAGCAACAAATATTCTAAGAATAATTATATTATTTACTTAATAGAAAATATTTACTTCTGTAAATGAAATGTAAAAACTTTGATTTCAAATAAAAAGTTTATTAGTAAATATTTTAAAGTTCATGAATATTTGCTTATATTAAAAGAAAATGGAAGTTGAAAATTTTTTTGGTTGCTATTTATTGTATTCATTAAATGAAAAATATAAGGGAAGAACATATATAGGATTTACTGTTGATCCAAACAGACGCATTAAACAGCATAATAAAGGAATGAAAGCAGGAGGTGCATGGAAAACAAATGATAAAGGACCCTGGTAAATTCGTTTAATTTTTTTTATTCGTATATAATCATTAGGTTAAATTGCGCTTTAGGTCCCCTACTTCGCCAACTCACGAATGTGAAGCACTTTTTCGTGCATGCTCATTAATTACTATTTTGTTTTAGCCCTTTTATTGGTCGCTAATTAAGTTTCACTTTGAAATAGCGATAAAATCTTCGCCATGGCCTCAGCGATTTTGAAAACGCGCCAAGCAAGGGATGTAAAACACATTTTCACCAATCATTATATTAATTTCTTAGCATAAACATAGAATTATGTTGAGTTTATCCTACTAATGCAATTAACATTTATGCTTCACAGAGAATCCTGCAGTTTTATGCTTGATTTTCATGATTTAAACAAAAATAAGCATTCCATGACACAGAATTGTTTTGTACGTTCAGACATTGTTAACAAAAGTTGTCTTATAATATAAATTAAAATGATAAAAAACATATATATATAATGATATGAATCGGTGAAAATGCGCTTTAGGTCCCCTCCTTGGACTGCTTTCTAAAACATTGATGCCATGGCGAAAATTCTACTGCAATTTCAAAGTGAAATTTAATTAGCGACCAATGGAAAAGGCTAAAACAAACAAGTAATTATTGAGCATGCTCGAGAAAACGCTTCAAATTCGTGAGTTGGCAAAATAGGGGACCTAAAGCGCAGATTAACCTATGAATCTTAAAATATTTTATCATTTTTAAGTTTTTATTTTATGGAGTTAATTAATTTGGCAAATGGGTAAACTATATTTTAGGGTGCCCATTGGGAAACTTGGCAATTTTTTTGGCATCATTCCTGTTCGCATTGATGACAGTGCAAACAGGTAACCAATCAGATAAACCAAATAGAGCCTTGACTGGATCTAAACCAATCAGAACATGAGTCAATTTGGCCCAGCTTGGAAATCAATTGCAATCACAACTTGGCAAGAATCGAAGGGACACCCTAAAGTATAATATAACCAGTAAATGTATTCATTTAACAAAAACATTTCAAAGCTATTTTTAATCTATCCATATTTTTGCAATCACAAAACTATGATTGCCCAAAAGGAAAACAGGTAATTTATATAAATATTTTGATGGACTAAAATAACTAATATGTAGTTATTACTGGCAAAATAATTTTAGGAAAAAATTTTGTTCCATTTATTAATTCTCTTAGAATTTTAACTCAACTTTCCTAGCAGTTTCTTCACAAAAACCAAAAATATAACAGATTGACTGTATATTTAGAATATATATATATATATATATATATATATATATATATATCTTATGCTTATAACTTACATCCACCAAACTAAATATATCATAAGAAAATAATATTTCTGATATTTTACACTGTCTGTACAGATGTTTCTGCTATAGGCTCTGATTGTTATACTGATACAGATGCTCACTCTCATAGTTTTAATCTTATTTGTGCTGTTAATGCAAATTATACCAACTATGATTCTGAAATGGCTGATGTGCAAATGGTTGATTAAAATTAGAAAAGGGGATGATTTAAACATAGTGATATTGATTCATAGCCCACTGTGAAAGCTGTCTGTTCCATTTAATAAGGGACCTGTCCAAAAGCTTCAGCATACATTTGATTCCTTTGATAAATAGTGTTCAAAATGTTGACTTGTAATAGAGCTCAGATCAGTGTGGAATCACTGGAAATCAACTCGCACAGACTAGCCAAGAAGAGATCCAAATTCCCTCAACCTAATCCACCTGTTCACTACCACAGTATTAAGATAATCATCAATGTTAAATTTTTATTGTATCAGTGAGGGACTTTTAGAGAATTTGTGAAGGGAAAGAGTTGGAGTGGCTTTATGAAATATCCAAATCTCTTATGACCTACTTAGAGTTGTTGCTGTTAACACAACTTGAGAATTAAAACTTGGCACTACCTTTCTAAACATTTTACTTTTTTGTATATCTTTTCATTTCTATTGTTTTTAAAATTGTAAATTATTTTTCATAAAATTTTGTAGTATTAAAGAAGTGTTTATTAATTATTACATATTAAAAATCATATCTTGTGATTAAAAATTTAAAGCATTTAAATACATAGTGTTCTTAATTACTCTGAAACATTTACTCTGCATTGTGATCATAATCAAAGTTTAATTTTTATTATATGATGAAAATTTTCATCACATATTCTTCAAGTGACACAATATGAAAGTTATTAATTTTTGTAAAACGGAATAAAACTAAGTGTGAAATATATTTCAATAAAAAATGTTTTGGGGAGATAGGATTAGAGAGTGAATTAGTATAATTTTGTCTTGATAGAAAATTTAAATCAAAGTTTATCCTGCTAATTAAAACTGCAAGCTTTTGAGATACATTATTTTAAAAATATGTATATAGTGTGTGAAATATATAATTATTTATTAAATTATACAGTTTTAAAAAGAATATTTAATATAGTGTTTAAGGTGTAAAGGAAAATTAGTTGTATTTTGCTTAAATTTTTACTTTCAAAAATTTTGTTATCAATAAGGAAAAGCAAAACCTCATTCATAATAAAATAGAACTAATTTTATGGTTAAACTGAACAAGTGTTTGATGTGTCAAAAAATAATTAGTCTTTTTCAAAAATATGTACTAGCTTTTTAAATATATTATCTTTTTTTTTTAATTTTATTCATGTTTATTAATATGGAACACAGCTGTATAATAACTTTTTCGAAGCATACTGTTTTATGTATCATTTTAGGAAAAATTTCTTGCAGAATTTAAACCTATGAAACAAATTCTTACTACATGCCTGGATTAATTTTTGTTAAATTCCATCAAGGAGTTTTAAATTTTTTCTACTTTTGTAATCATATTTATTTTATGCAAATCAAGCATAAAGACATCAAATTATATTAATTCTAAACAAAATGTATTGTCTTTGCAGGAATAAAATTATCTCTGCAAAGATGTTTCTTCCTTTAAATATTTATCACTTTATTGTCTTATAGGGACATGGTACTGGTTGTCCATGGGTTTCCAAATGATGTTTCAGCTCTTAGGGTATATGATTTTTTTTTTTTTTTTTTTTTTTTGTTCTTAATATTTAAAAATTATAGTTTTGTCTTATTTTATTAGAATTCAGTTTCATTGTAACTTTTTCTAATAGCTTGATGTGTTATCAATGTTCTAAATATATTGAAATATATTGACAGTGCTTTAATCAAATAGATAATACACTGTTGTTAGATAATGTTAAGTTTAAAAAATTACATTAATCTTTATATTTAATACATTAAATAACAAGATTTTAAATAGAAAAATACTTAAAACGTTTATTTAAAATTAATTTTTTTTTATTAAATGTTAAACTTAAGTAAATTATCTTAATTAACTTAATATTGATAAATTCATCCACAATTGAAATTGATGTTTTAAGTCTACTTTTTGTCTTATCTTTATAGTATTGTTGCTATCAATTTGAAACTATTGCTTGTAATATTAAATTTTAATGTAATTAGTTTATTTTTATTCTCTTAATAAAAGATTTATTATCCAAATTACTCTTTATGTTTGCTTATTAATCTTGTTTTTATATTGATTTTCATTCAATTTAAAGGAGACGGAATACAGTGGACTCATATAAAATATGAATTTGTATTAAAAGATGAAAATTTGTTACTAGAATAGATTGTCCAATAAATAGTTATTATAACTGTGACTAGTAGCTACTGTTTATTGTAATCTATGAATACCAATCGCAATATTTTCTTTACAATATATGTGTTTTACATTACACATTTTATGGGAATTCATTGCATTGTAATTATAAGAAAATAAAAATATATTTCCATTGTGAAATCTTTAAGAATTAGAACTTGAGTGGCTATCAAGTGTATCAGAAGGTAGTGAATAGCTGAATATCCTTTCTTTTTTTGGAAAGGACAATTTTCATAACAAACTGCAACCCTTTAGTACTACCTTGGAGTAGTGCAATCCATGCCTAAAGTGTTGAGTATTGGCAGTTTAGTATCCTAAGGGAGCTCTAGTATCTGGCGAACTGCTAGAGTATTTGGCCTTATCCAATAATTCATATAATGCTAAGTGTCTTTTCATTTCCTGAGATTTAAAACACTACTCATGCAGGTAAAATCTCTGAGAAAGAACATTCTTTACAATATAAGAAGTCAAAAGTAAATCCACTGAAGTAGTGGAAATTATTTCTTCAGTACCAGAAGTAGAAAATCCACAAAAGCAAGGAAACAGCACATTATATTGTTTATAAATATGGTGTCCTTACTCAGTATAATACTTTAACTACTCTATAAAGAATTACAACTCTAGTTCTATAAATTGTTTTTTGGTGTCATGAACAAAATTGGAGACTTTAACAAATAAAGCTAGGTTATTTTGGATTTGGAAATTGCTTTTAGCAGAGTTACCTTGATTGTCAAATCCAATTTGAAGAAAAAGAATTTTTAGAAATTCATCTTAAATTAAATAAATGCCAGCACAATAGTTAAGTTTTATCAAGATTTCTACATTTTTTACAATTTTCTATAGATTGAATGTATTTTTTCTATAGTGTTGTACATAAATATATAAGATTTCTTAAATACATTGTATAAATGTATATAAAAAATAATATATTACATAAATATATTGTATAATAATTAAATAGTATAAAGAAAAATAAATTTACTAAAGTATAAAGTTTAAATTTAATAGAAAGAAGTGTAAAAGTTTGAAAAATTATTTGTTTGTAAATTTATATTATTGATTATTTCCACAAAATTTTTTAATAATTTGGAAAAGGCTTCTGCAATTTGTTAATGTAATTAGTATTTCAAGAATAAGAAAAATAAATTTATTTATATCTTTTAATTTATTTTGGTAGTTTGAATGGGCATGGCAACATCCTGAAAAATCTAGACGATTAAAACATGTCGGTAAAAAGGTTTCACGAGAAAATGCTTTAAAATACAGATTTCGAGTGATGTCGGAAATGCTAAGAGTAGGACCTTGGAATCGACTCCCATTGACTGTACAATGGCTAGATATAAAGTACAAACAGGAATTTGATGTAAGACTTGTTTTAACTTTCTGTTAAAGAAACTTTACTTAACTAAATTCTACATGACCTTTATATTATCTGAAATCAAAATGTTTAAAATTATAAACTATTTTAAGAAATTTGAAGTATTTTTATCCTTCTAATGAAATATTATTTATATTTTAGTTTTATTAAAAGCTGAATAAATTCTTGGTGTTCAAGAAAAAATTCTTGATAACACTGAATATAATAAAATATACTTTTTCTGTTATTTTTATTATAGATTATAATTTACTATAAATTTTTTCTTATTAAATTCTTAAGTTAGTTTTTAGTTTTGTATTTATTTAGAAAATTCAGGATTATATATTTGCAGGATTTTACATTTATTTTAAAATAACTATTAAGAATCAAGTTGTTTAATACTTGAAAAATAATAATTTCATAATAAAATAAGAGATCAATGCAAATGAATTTTGTTCAATTGTTAGTTTTTAATTATGTATTTGTAAAATATTGTTATAAGAACTAGTATGAGTAGCAAAATGAGAAGTAACTTTTATAATTAGTTTCTGTATGTTTTACTTTTTACTTCAAATGTATTTTTAATGTGTATAGTTAATATTAGCATAGAAAATAAATTAAGAATTATTATTATTAAGAAAATTTTAACTGTTGTGTTAATAGAATTATTAAGAAAATTTTTAACTGTTTCATTAATAAATTTTTTCAATTTAATTTCCGATCAGAAAGGATTGACTGTGAATGTTGAGTATTGTAAAAATTAAACATTATTATTACTTAAGCTTAAACAGAGTAAAAACAGATTAGAGTAGATTATAGCATATTTGCCAACTTATGCAGTTCAGCCATACAATGATTTTTATATGTATTGTAAGGTCTTAGGGCAGTGTCATAAAATCATATAGATTAACAATACTGTAAAATTAGTATAAAAATATAAAAAATTGTTTTCCATTCTCTTGACTGTGATTATTTAGCGATAATAAGAAAGAGGAAGACGAAAATAGTGATTTATATTGTTTAATATTAGGGGATCAGAAAGATGTCGCTTTCTTACAATAAATTCAAATGAATAAATTTTTTATAAGTCTTTATTTTTAATCATTAATATAAACACCCTTATTATCAGCCACTTTTTGCCATCTTGTGTGAAAATTTTTAATCCAAGACTGATAAAATCAGTTAGGTTTTGAGTAAAATAACTTGCGATGACATTTTGAACATCATTCAAATTTTCAAATCTTTTGTCACTAAGAAAATGTTGTAGGGATTGTAAGAAATTGAAATTTGAGGGTGTGGTATTGGGCAAGCCTGTAAGATAAAGTAGTACCTCCCACCCCAGTTCATAAATTTTTCCAATTCTTGCCTTGCACTTTTGCGATCTTGCATTATCATGATGCAACCCTTTCTGTTGACAATCATTGGATACTTTTCGATTAAAGACTGGTTCGCTCAATCCAGTTGTTTACAATAAAGGTCTACATTAACAGTTTGTCCAGGTTACAGCACTTCAAAGTGAACGATTCCACAAATACTCCACCAAAAACACAGAAGCACCTTTTTGGAATGAAAAATCTGGCTTTTCAGCACTTTGAGTGATTCATTTGGAGAGAGCCTCTGACTTTTGTGCTTTTGATTATCATATTGGATCCATTTTTTGTATCCAGTGACCAAACTATCAAAATGTATGGTAAAATTCAATCAATACTTTGCATGGGAGGAATCAGTTTGCTTTGTTCTCTGCAGACAAACTATATTGGCCCAAACACATGCTCTGTTTAATTTTCCAATCTGCTGTAAATGCTCCTGGATCAACAAAGGTTGGTTAAGGATTTTTAACAGTTCTTTGATTGTTTGACATTAATTTGCTTATGCTTTTGCCTGTAGCATGTCCTTGTCTAATGTTGATCTTCTTTATTAATAAAAGTCAGAAAGATCAGAATTACCAGATCTGAACTTATATAAACATCACAACTTTTTAGTTACTGCTCTTTCAAAACTTAGAAAGCATACAATGCCAGATACGCTCTTCTGATATTTGTCTGGCCATTTCATCCCAAATTGCAAAAAAAATTTAATATTGAATTGTTTAGAAGTGAACAAGTCACACTAACCTTAAAATTCCTTTGGTGTGCTTTTGAGATATACAATGAACTAACAAATGACAATCAAATATTGATATATGCAGAAACAAAATTACTTTTTGGCCTCCCTAATATATTTCCTTAAGGAAATGAAAAGAAGAAAAATAATAAAAAAGAAACTTAAAAGAGATTTTTTTATTTTAAACTCTATTTTCATTTCCTTATAATTTAATTTGATTCTGTTAATAATATCTGTTGAGTTATTAATTTAAATTAATAAAATTGAATTACAATTATTTGAACTAAATATAATCCTTGAAAAAAAATGTAAGTGGCTATGAGTATTGGAAAATGATCCATTTACATAGATGCAAGGCCGGCGCTAGCAGCTTCGCCGCCTCGGGCAAAGAGGTAAAATGCCTTTATAACAAAAATTAAAAGAGATAACCTAAACCCTTTCCACTATTAATGGTAAAATAAAAAGAGTAAAAAAATTGCAATCATCAGCAATGTTGAAGTTTTGATTAGCAAAAATATACTAATTTATTTATTTATGTTTTTGGCAATAAACTAAAATTAGGGTTGCGCAGAAAAAAAGGAAAGAGTCATTTCTGGTGCATAATTATAAAATACAGAACAGATATTTAAAAAAAAGTAAAACAAATTATAAAACCACTAAATATTAAAACTTTATTACATATTAAAAATACATTTAATCCGAGAGTTGAAATTAAAAGTGCTTTTTTCTCACTTTTAATTCTAAAAATTGTTTTATAACTTCTTTAACATTAATTTTTTCAGCCAGGTCATGTTCGACGGCTATTGTTGTGAAGTCGTTAAGTCGATTCTCGGTAGTTGTGGAGTGTAAAAAATGTTTAATTAATTTTAATTTGGAAAAACTTCTTTCTCCACTTGCCACACTTATTGCGAGACTCAGCAATATTCTTAAAACTATACCAAGATTGGGAACAAAATCCAGGCTCGATATGTATCTTAAAATCTCAAATGAACTTTCTTTTTTGTTTAGCAAAGCCAAAACAGCTACTATCTCGTCTGCCAAGTCAAGTGCGTTTATATTGGATGAATTCCCATCAGTCAACACTGTTTCTAAATCTTTACAATACTTTATAATGTCGTTTTGAGGAATATCTTTTAAATCAGAAATATTGTATAAAAATTGGAAATAGTTGCTGTAAGTACTGATCAAATCGAAAATGAATTCAAGTGCATTGATAGTTTTAACTAATGTAAAAAAATAAAATTCTGCCTTATATTTCAAAGCAGGATCTTCTATTGGATCATCTTTTGCCTCATAGTCGAAATTAACATTCCTTCTTCGAACTCAGTGACGTGGCTGGGTGAGCTCAAAATTGGCTGGTATGTCAATTTCGTCTGCGAATTCACGAGCATCGCAAAGCATTTTATTAATGGCTCTGTCCGATCTAAGATCATTGAAAAAATCTTTACAATTTTTCAAGAGCTCCATAGCAGATGGTAAATCATATTCTTTTGTCTGCAAGAGCTTACTTATGGGATTGATACAATTTAAGATTTTGTACCAAATTACAATGCAGCATAAGAATTTAAATTGTTCAACCCTTCTTTGCATAATGGTGGAAATTTCCATCATAACCTATAATGCCCAAAAATTATATAAAAGAACAAGTTCACTTTAAGTTGATCGTGTTTGGATACCTTTTTAATGTCCATTGCATAAAAAGAAACATAGCTGTCAAAAATAAACAAGTGTCATTATCAGTGAAACGAGCTTAAAGTTGTCTCATTCCGCTGTTTGTTGTAGTTGCAATAAACGTATGATTTCGTTTATAATTTTTTTTTATTATATTAGAGTTTCTATTGCTAAAAAATTGAAAATGAGTGAAAGAAAGGTTTGTAACACGTGTTTCTGTTATTTTCCTCTTTTATTTCTATTTAGTACTAAGCTAATGATCTAACTTTGGATGATGATGGAAATTTTTAGCATATTGTTTTTTTGCTAAATATATACTAACATTTTTTTTAACCATTTTTCCTTTAATTTTGAACATGAATTATATCAACTTGATTTATTTCACCAATAAAGAAAAAATCATGCAAAGAAGGGTTAACCCAACGTAATAGTCCAGAAGCCTCAACTCTTATAGAGTTGTCAACCTCCAAGTTATTACAAACAGCAAGTAAAGCATCGTATATCCCTCCTAATTGATACCTTAGTGGTTTTAATGCATCTATTCGGCTTTCCCAACGTGTATCACTTAGAGGTTTTAAAGTAAGTCTGGAAACATATTTTAATAATATGCTCCATCGAAAAGTTGATGAGGAAAAAAACAGATATATTCTTTGGACTATATTAAAAAAATTGGCTTCTTCAAAGGATGCTTTTGCCATGTCATTAACTGCCAAGTTTAATGAGTGGCTGCTGCATGGAAGGTAAAATGCTCTTGGATTTAACGCATTTATTCTAGATTGTACTCCCGATTAACTGCCTCTCATGTTGGCCCCATTATCGTAAGCCTGTCCCCTCATATCCTACAAATTCAATCCCAATGTTTCAAGTCTTTTAAGTATTAGAGCTGAAAGTTCATATCCAGTCGATCTTTCAACCGGAAGAAAACCTAAAAAGCTTTCATTAATTTTAATGGAAACCTCCTTGGGATTGGACTTGTCAATGCATACATACCTTACTAAAACTATCATTTGCTCGATTGTGCTGACATCAGGAGTGCAATCTAGAATTATTGAATAATATTTAGCTTTTTTAATATCAGTAATAATATGAGATATTATATTTTCAGCTAAAAGAATAATCAATTCATTTTGAATTTCTTACCCGAGATAGTGCACTTTAGCTTCTTTTTTAAGCACTCTGCGGATATGCTCTTCCATTACTGGATCAAACTGAGCAAGTAATTAAATAATTTGTAAAACATTACCGTTACCGAAATTTTTGCTGTATGTTTAAAAAACACCCTGTATATATACAGGGTGTTAGGGGTTTGATTCCAAATATCTTAATGCCTAAAAATATGATTGATTCTAAACAAAAAAGTTTAGTATATCATGGGTCAAAATTCAATTATTTTAGAAAGAGAAAATGTTTAATAGTTTGAGAAATTTAATTTTAGGGCCAATTTGCCTCCCCCTAATGTTGCCGCCACGGGCAGGGGCCCGGCTTGCCGGCCCTGATAGATGCCTTTATAATTTCTAAAGCTTCATTATATTGAAAACATTAATAAAAACTGCTTATTAAAACAATATATTTCAAATAGATTGCTCACAATAAGAATTGAAATTAATATATGATTGTAATTTAGAAGCTTCATTTAAAGAAAAATTTATGACATTATTGGAAAATCTAAAATTTTTTACTATTGTCTGTTTTTTTTTTTAATTTTATTTATTCATTTTATTTATTTATTATTTTTTTTTATAAAATTCCTGTTCTTTTGGATTTTAATATGGAAAAGTTTTTGATTTTAGATAATCAATTCAATTTTTTAAAACAATAATAACTAATATAATTCAGAAATAGTCTGAATCACAGTATTAACTGTAGCTGTGTGATCAGTTGTTAATTAAAAAATGTGTGATTGAATCCATTGAAAAAGTATGTAACTATGAATTTTCAATAAAAAATTAAATTTTTCATTGATAACTTGAAATTTTTAATAAAAAATATTTTGGAGTGCTTATATTAGTTTCTTATAATTTGAAGAATTAAAGAAAATATTTAATGTTGTTTTTTTTCCGCTATATATTTCAATGCTTCATTAAAAATATCCTGTTATATGTAGAAAGTGTGCTTTAGCTTCTTAAATGAATACAAAACACATTTTTATTCTATGCTTTCTTTTATTCATCTCTCCAAACATTATAATTTTTTTAAGTTTTTTAATTTACTTATTTTATGTGTATAAATAATGTTTTTATTAATTCTTGTTACCATTTTCTTGTTTTATGTTTTAATTTATGTAAAGAATATTCAGGTCTTTAACACGAAATGAAAAACTCAATTTTTGTGCAAGCTTTTTACTATATTTTGTAGCTTACATTTATTAGCAATCTTAAAAGTTATCTTCTTCTTAAGTAAAAGTTAAAATGTTTGCATTTTAATATATTGTATTCAGTAAAAATTACATTGCTTCATCATTGTATTTTAAGTCTATGAGATTAATTTTAGGAAAACCATGAATGACATATATTAACTATGACAAGCTCATCATGGTACAATGGAAATAATGTCAATATATTCAAAAAACAGGTTTGGGTATAACAGACAACAACAAATTAAGTAATGATTAAGGATTTATTTTTTGATTTCAAGACAAAAATTCCCCATTTAAAGATTTTAAAAGTGCTCTCTGCAGCATGGTCTCAATCCATGTAAAAGATTGCTATGTATTTCATTTAAATTCAAATCACCATGTGCACTAAAGAAAATGGGGTGTGAAACTTTGAGATAAGAGTCAACCACTGTGGGATATTGCATATATTTTGTTAGGGTAAAGGATCATTTAAAATAACTCCACTTTAGCTTGGAAAAGACCATATTACAAAAAAATTAAATTGATGGTATTGGTTGGACTCGATGTAGCTTGATTTATGAATCTGTAGCATTTGGCACAGCACTTTAATAAATCAAATACAGATGGAAATATGATATTTTAATAAAACATATTATTTATGCTGCATCATTCATGATTCCTTGTTTAATGCCCAATAATGCTAGGCATTTTATAGTTTGTTTTACAGAGAATATGCTAGAAAGCTAAAACAATACAAAACATGGAGTAATCAAATTGCTCTCAGTTTGCTTTGACCAAAACCTCTTAGCCATTATTGAACAATTATATTTAAATATATTAACAGGAATTCTGTAGCATTTCTACTTAATATACTTCATTTTTTTTTAATGAATGTTTTCTCTATTCTCATTGTCAAATTTGTTTTTATTAAATACATTATTTATAGATTATTTAATAAAAATAGTTATTATGATAATTATTAAATATTACAGATTTATTTAAGAAGTATCATAAAATATGTGTATAAAAAATCATTAATGTCATTATATCATAAAAAATATATGTCATTATTTTTAATAAGTCTGTTACCTCTGCTGTCATTATTTATTATTATATTATTGATGTAGTAATTAAAAAGCAAAATTGACCATGAAAGTTAAGATTATGGATTTTTTTTAAAGATAACATATATGAAAAGGCAATGCTTCAAAATACGTTTTAATACATTTAATTAAAATAGAAAAAAAAAACTCATATCAATATTTACTTTTGATTATAATAATTTTTTTATAAAATATGTAACATTTACTAATTGCCAATATTATTTTGAATGCAAATAGTAAATGTACAATTATGATAAAACCTTTAAACTATATATGATAAAACTGATGATATAAAAACTACAGGAGCATAATATAATATCATCAGATGCCACTTTTTCCCTCCTGAAAACAGATTACCCTCTTTTGAAAATTTTTAAAGTTTTGTTTTAAAGCAGTAATGTTGATTCTTAAATTTCAATTCTAATTATGCTTTGAAATAAAATTCTGAAAATTTGAGATTTTGTAACTAGCAATTATTTTCAAGTACTAGTTTTATTTGAGCACCTTTTTGGGATTTCTATTCGTCTATTAGACATCTACTGAGTGATTCTTAACAGAAATTTTCCCAAGTTGTCATGACTAAATCAATATTAATGTCATCCTTTGAAAATTGCAAGCCTATTATTACTTTTAAAATAGCAATTTTTTAAAATCTCATTTAATGTTGAAACTGAACCCTTGTTTTATTTTTGTAATCTCTTTTTGTATTTTGAAAGTATATTAAACTTATTAACTATGCAATGTCGGTTTTAAAAGTTAAATGTTTGATATTCTATGAAAAAGTAAAAATTTTGGGGAAAAGCTAAATTAAAAAAAAAGGTATAAATTATTTGTTTATATACTGGGGTCAAAAATGTATAGTCTCTATTTTTTATTCAAGAAAATTAAATACATTAACCATGTAAATAATTTAATTAAAAACGATGACTTACTTTTAAAAAGCCATTTATATCAACAACTCAAAAGATATTTTTATGAAAAACAAAAACCCATTATTATAAAAAAATGTCATGTTTTTCATAAAAAGTCATTTTTATAAAAAATGACTTTTTTTTATACATTGTCATTTTTGACAATGTATAAATAATGACATTTTTATAAAAAATGACTGAGGATTGATAAATTTAAATAGAAGCAATTGTAGATTTGAATGTTTTTGTTCTATAAGTATTAAATGTAACTGGAAAAATTATTTTTCCCAGTTAAATTATTGCAATTAATTATTGATTCCTGAAAAACCTCCACAAACTGATAAACCACCAGATTTGTAATGATTTATCTGTACAAATCTAATGATTGTTCAGTTTTATTATTAAAATCGCTTTTTTCAACTGAAAGAATAAAATTTGAAGTTTTCTGGTAGATAAGCAGAGTGACACCTTGTAATATGCAAAAATACTCAAAACCTTCTAAGCATTTATGGAGTAAAAAAAAAAAAAAATAAGTTATTACCTTTTTTTTATTTTTATGCAGTAAACTAATGTAATGTACTTTCTTTTCAATATATTTTAAATTGACTATTTTATTTTTAAAAGTTTTTAATATATCATTAATTAAAGCATTTATAAGCAAATAGTCATATTTTTGTATTTGAAATTATACATTTGATTTATTAATTAATAGGAATAATTTAAATGAGGCAATCAAATGTTCATGTAAGATAATTGATCATGTTAATGTTTTTTACTTTTATTGAAGTCAATAAACCAACATGGCAGTTTATTAATTGTCGTTTTGTCCTATGTTTCAAAGTTTGTGAGTTCAATTCTACATCAGTCTTGGAAGTTTTTTGTGCTTCAGAGCACTCTTCAAGTTATACCTTGTTCTAATTAGCCCTTATTAGCAAAAAATGACCAATGATCTATAAATAAATCAAAATAACAAAATCCTTAAAGAAAAAAAATAAAAATATCTAGGTAAATAAATTAATTTAATATTTAAATATAGTTAAAACAATAAAAGCTGTAAGTTTTTATAGTATGAACTGTATAAATTATCTTAGTTTAGTTATCTATATTGTAAATTATTTTATAAAGGCATATGAATAGTTTTATTTTTTTATCACTAAGCTCCTTACATCTCATTTATTAATAAATTTGTGTGTATATTTTTAAATATTCTTTTACAGATTTCCCGAAGACCTCCTTTACATATTCCTATATGTATAGGACCTATTCAGCCTAGAAAAGTGAAAAAAATCGAGGCTAGTGAGGACAATGATTTCACTTTAAAATTTTGTCACCTGTGTGATAAAATCATTGTTACAGATGATAAAAATTTCTTATGCTTTAATTCTGATTGCCAAGCAATATATCATGTACTGTGTCTTGGACGTAATTTTCAGTCATCAAATTCTGAGGGAAAAAAGAAGTTCTTACTTCCTGTGGAAGGTTCTTGCCCTAATTGTAAAACATTAATACTATGGGGAGATGTTATTAGGTATGCATCTGGATGCTATCGTAAAAATTCTGATAGTTCTTGATAAAGAAAATTATTTTAAACCAATTTTATTTGTGTATTTTATAAGAAAATTTGGTACTTACGTATTATCGCAACCAGGTTGGCGCGATTTATAAGTTTAAGTAAGAAAGTATGAATAGAAAGAAAATATACATTTATTAATTACAGATAATTTTTAATACAGTTTTTTATATTATTTTGTTTTAAAATATAAAATGGCAATTAAACCCTTCCGGTTTCGAATTTGAATAAGTTGCAGAATTATTTTTTCGTCGGAAATCTTTTGGCTATTGCTTTTAGCACTGATTGAAAACAGTCTTCGCCATTAACTTAGTCGCCTATTTGGCGATTTATCCGAATTTTGGCCTGGTTGCATTAATACGTAAGTACCAAAAATTTTTACTATTGTAGTCATTGTAAATATGTTTTTAAATAGATTCAGTTATATATATATTTTATACATAATGTATTTCTCTAAACTAGAAAAATAAAGCAGTTTATCCTAAATGGATTGACTATGTGGCTGTGTCATCTATACTTAACTCCTTGTATGTCTATGTTATGTATGTCTCTTGTGAGTTTTGTTGAATAATATATCTGAAAATATTATACAAACTAAAGTTAATGTTAATATATTATCCCTTTATTTAGATGATTGAAATTTAGGTATTTCATTTTAAATTGAAATAATATTACAAAAATAAAAGCGTAGTCCTGATTGGGATCTATATAATTGCTATTGTTTTGGATGCTTATTAAGTTCTTTTTACAGGAAATGAAATGTAAATCCTTCAAAAATAAATATTAAAAATCGTGTAGATATAGCTTTTAATACTGAAATTCCTTTGATTACTACCAATTATTCAAAAAGTGTTAAAAGTGTAGGAAAGTTGTCAAGGGAATAATAATAATGATGATTGAAAAAGAATGTTTTATGAATTGCAATCCAACCAAATCAAAATAATACTTTAAATTTGAAGTAATGTGTGATCATAAATTACCATATTTGAACAAGATACATGCTTTATTTAACATGTTTGGGTGCAAATTATTAAGATTGTTATTTATATTTCTGACCTAATAATGAAAAGATAAATATTTATGATAAGAATTCATTTTATTGTTTTCCAAAATATTCTCCATGAAAATCAAAACATGTATGCATACCAATTTTCAAAGCACTTTGATTAGGATACCTCCAAAAAATGGATTTTGAATGCACTAACCGCTTCTCCAAATATCGAGAATTGTTGATCACGTGATTTACTTTTAATGTTGAAAATTTTAAAAAAGTCATTAGAATCCAAATCATGACTATAAAATAAATTATCCATTTGTTTTGGTCATTGAAATATTTCTTTGCTTGAACCAATGTGTGGGATCTCGTATTGTCGTGGTAAAGAATGATTGATTTCTTTCTAATTCTTCTTTTTTCAAATTTCGCTTATGATTTCTGTCAAACAAATGGTTGTGTACTATTCAAAATGGACCGTCCTGCATTGCTCTAATGTTATTGTCTAAATGTTTAGTTAATTCCAAAATAATTTTTTCCAATATAACATTATTTACAGTTAGCGCATTCAGTTCAAGTTATAAAATGTTCTTTTAAATGAATAATTTTGCATTTTTCTCAGAGAAGGTTTTTAAAATGAAATCAGTTTGCATGTAGGAATCGAAACTAGTCATTTCAGTTAAGTTTGTTTTTATTATTTGCTTGATATACTTTGTTGAGACAATTATAACAAAACAATTAGTTAAACCGAACTATGACATCAGAAAAAATATTTACGATGTTTACATTTTTCATAGGGCAATATATTTAGCACTGGAATCTCATGGAAAGCATAATCTACTAAATATCACAATGAATGACCTGTTTGTCATAATATATGACTTAAGGCTTAGAAATTGCTTTTTGTATCCTCACCATATCATTATTTTTTATGTAGAATCCTTCCAACATGGTTGTGACTAGGGTTACAATCCTTTTCGACGTTCAGATTCCAAAGTCAAACTATTAACTTCCTAAACCACTGGTCTATGGCCCTTATACTAGTTTTTCATTCGCTCCGTCATGATTTGCATCCTCGAAACGAGGCTGCAAGTCGTTAAGATGCTGATTTGATGAGGACATTTGGTTTCTACCCAAACAGGAAATCTTAGATCGTTCCCATCTAATATTTAAAAGAATATGTGGCCTGTGATTTACTGTACAACACTACAGTAAGCCAGAATGAAGATATTCAATATAACTGTTTCAGAGAGGTTATTGAAAAGTGATTTAGAATCATCGATTAAATTTTTGTTATTTCATTCATCCGATTGGAGGTGTAGAGGCGTCGTACAATCCACGTCGAGCCGTTCACACAATCCCCTGAAAATGACTGAAATGAAATTGGTTTCTATTCAGAGTAAATGATAAGGTCAATCAAATCAATAATCAAGTCAATCAAATGTAAAGATAAAATTCCCCATTAGTATTTCCTCGATAGTAATAGCTTTATGATCAGAAATTGATTACACTTCTTTGAACACTTAATGAAATAATCCATGACAACAAAGATGTCGCAGTTAATTCTATCAAAAAGTGCTTGGACAATAATTTTGAAACCATTTTCGACTCCTAATCGCTGGACACTATTGTGGATCACTTTCGTTATAAGACTTGGACTACTTTTCTACTTAGCTTTTGCATTTTTGCAGAACAATTTCTTACTTTATTCTGGGTCTTAATTATTACAAAGTGACCACCCCAGTTAGGCTACTGTGAACCTCCTCCAACTCGGAATGGTGTTAGTAAAAATTGTTATCTACAACTCCAGTATCATTGGAATTTCATCGACGATAGATCACATCACTTAACATGTGTAAAAATTCCACTGGCCCTAATGTTTTCATAGTGATACTGTAAGGTGCTATTTCTTGCTAAATAGGTTTCCCTGTTTCCACTCTTATAAATTTTTTTTATCGGTTTTATGTTTCTAGTTGGTTTTTTCGGGTGTTTACACGAATCAGCAGAATTTGAAATCACTCGTGAAATGTCGGGTATCTTGAAGCTAAATTTCTTCTCCGCTTTAGTATGTTGTTGGCAATTTTCTGGACATAGTCTTCGGGACGAGACATCCACATTATCATTAGACATTCCTTTACGTTGACAGATTTCTGTAGACGCTGAATCTGTTTGGTCATTTGCCCCTCAGAGTTTTTAAAAACTGAAAAGGTAAGTCAAAGAGGCATGATCCATTCTCAGAAGTAATTTACAATAATAGATAGTAAAAGAAATGTTCTTGCAAAAATTTTCCGATCTCTTGTTTCGCCAGTGGAAGCTTTTTTTGACGCTTGCTTGATCCACGGATGGTTTCCAAGACGAGTCTTTGTTTTGTCAGCTTTTGATACATCTCGTAAGTTTTAACAAACATGCGGAAACATCTTGAGATTCCTCAATCATTCTGGTTGCAGGAATCTTCTTTGTGTTTTTAAGCTTTGCTTCTTCAATTCATCGTTCATCAAGCTTTCCAGTGAATGTACGGGAAAATTTCCAGCCTCTTCGATGCTTGTCACAGTTCTGCATCTCATAATTTAATTGTCTTTCTGGATAATCCTATTCTTTTTACCGAGATTGGCTCATAATCAGTTTATTTTTACTGTTTCATTTTTATTGAGAGAAACCCTACATATTGAGAAAACGTACAAGAACCATTCTGAAATAGATATTATACGTGATGGAAAAAGAGAAGAGGAAATATCTCACACCGAATCTGAAATCTTTTTTCTCTAAGGTTGTTCTCATTGTTATTTATTTTCATCGGAGTTGTAACGTTATATATTCAGGAGAAACTACTTTATTTGTTAGAAGCTCTTCAAATTCCACTTCAATTAATTGTAGTTCTCTTTTGTAAGTAAGAAGCTTAATTTTTATCCAAAATGAGGCTCAAATCAAGTCTATTCAAGAAGTCTAATCTGTAAGTGATGCCAACAACTTAAACAATGTGCCTAAAGGTACTGAAATCAAAGAAGATGGATGCTTGAAATTTCCCTTACTCAGAAATTTTGTCATCACTTACAGTGTGTTATGAAATGGAAGGCGTTGTTATTAAGCAGAAACAGATTCAACCACCATTTTACATCATCATATTGGCTCAAATATTTATCATCAAAACACAGAAATACCTATTGATTTCTGCTTTTATGAATAGTTCATAATTTCTTCTATAAAGTGACGAAATGTGATAAACTTTGAACGGACCATCTTCTTCATATGACAAATACATCCGAGGAGATGACCGCTCTTTAGTTAACCTGGTTAAGGTTTCAGAAAAAAATTAATTTTTTCCTTTCGTAAGTAGGATTATTTTTTCTGTAATGGCACTCTTCAGGGAAAAACAAACATTTTATTTTGGTTTACAGGACTTCCATAGTTACTATTTGAAAAAGACCATCCATATGTCAGTTTACTGGGTAAATTCCTCTCTATAGATTAGTTCTTGTAAAGACACCGCCAGAGTAGCCCCACAGGCTAATTGATTCTCTTTTCTGGAAACCTCGTGGACCGACTCAACTTTCACAGCATAGACTAAGCCACTTTTCAAGTCTAGTACCCTTAGTTCCTATAACATATTACACATACTTCAGGAAATATTGTGAACGATGAGAGAGCATACTGCGAACGTTAACTCAGTCATCCTTTCAATTTCTAATGCCAGTTATTGCAGTGTCCTCGTTTTTTCTACTGTCTAGTTTTCAATTGTAAATTATTCAGGGCAGATGCTCTTTTCCATAACGTAGATTAAATCCGTTAGACAAGGTCTAAATATTTTTCCCTGGCACTTTCCAGAATGTTTGTAGAACATTTGCAGCTTTTCCTCATAGAACTGTGGCTAGATAATATGATTTCGTGACTTCATTGCTGTGATTCAATAGAATTGCTCTGGATTAATCTGGAAATAAAGAAGATAAGTATTTTCTTTCTTCTTCTTCTAGATGGGTTTAAGTGAAACTGGGCACCTCTGCTCTATGGCATTTGGTGTGTATAAGTATTTTCTTTTAAGCAAACACTTTATTCACATTTTTTTCAGCTGCTGTGATTGTAATTATAACAGCTGAAATGTTTTTCACCGGTTTAAAAACATATACGTCTCTATGATACAGCCTAGAAATGCAGCAATTTTCAGAGCTGATAACTCTGGCATCAAATTGATTCTTTGCTTCACTCTCAATTAATTTACTGCATGACTTAGGTTGATATTATTACAACTCCAAAAATTTTCCTTGAAAATTTTCAGAATATACTGATAGTAACTATGTTGAGTCAACTCCTAAGAGTTCAATCAACTTGAAACTTGGAAAATGTTCACTTAATTTTTGTTGCCAAAACATATAACAAAAAGTTGTCATTCTGTTTCAAGTTTTATAGGTTTTTTTTTTTTTTTTTCCTCACTTCTGGAAAACCGCCACTTTCATAGAATAAATGTTGTTTAGAAGATAATTTCACAAATAAAATAATCATAGTACAACAAAACAATCAGAAAAAAATTATTTCTACAAATACTTACAGTATTTACTTTTTTTTCTAACAACGGAACATATTTGTATGTATGTATACTTTATATTTTTTATCAAGACTGGAATCAAAGAAATAAGCAATTTCAGCTAATCAATTTTACAGGTAAGCAATTTTATTTTATAGTTGTCTAACTCTAAGTTCTTAGAATTTCCAATAATGATATTAAAAGTCTCATTTTCAAGAGCAAAAAATTCAGTCTTTGTAAATTATATTTATCAATATTTTAAAGGGAAATAAACACCACATATACATAGATACAAGTTAAATCAGGTATAGAAAGCAAATGACAAAATAAAATCAGTCATTCTTATGATCCCGTGTTACTCCTAAAATATTTGATGGTGTTAAAATCTGATCACTTGAACATTCTAAGTTGTCTAACTCAAGTCAAATTCTATTAGTTCATTTCAAAGTACGATGGAATTAGTTTTCCATTTTCTTAAGAATATATTAGCTTCTTTAAAAATGTTAAAACTTTCAAAGTATGTTTTAGAGCTTGTTCTACATTTTTTTTCAAAAATGAAATTATCCACATAGCGAGATCTATTAATCACCTAGCAAGTATGAGGAAAGATAACATCATACCTCTTCAAATAATGCTTTATTGTAGCAATTATTTGATTAATTGAGTAAAAAATTAATTGATTTCATTTCCAAAGTGAACTCTGTTTATAACATAGACCTCGAGATCTTTACCTTCTACATATTTGTCTAGATTGTCCTTCTCAAAATACCTGGTTTTTTTCTTGTATTTCAATTTTGAGGTCAAGCTTGCTTTATATCAGTTGTTATACTTATAGTATTAGCTTTAAATCTTATCAAAAGAAGAAAAATATGTCCTGTATGTAAAAAATTTTTTAAAGGAAAATCTCATTTAGAATGAGACCTGGCGTCAAATACTATTCGTAATCTGCTTATAGTTTTATCATCCCAAATGAGCTCAGTGAAATAAATAAAAACAATTATCCTCGTTATCACTTTTTTTTTTAGTTCCAATAGTTTGTATAATATTTTCCTTGTGATATTCTTCTAAAATTGCCTTGTATTTGGTAAAAAAAAAAAAAAAAAAAAAAAAAAAAAAAAAAAAATGCATAATTTTTGAAGAAGGTGTTTAGTCCTTCGAATCTTCTACGGAGAACTTTTTCACTATTTTTCAACAGTTGCTTCTTCCAGTTTCACTGTATACCGCTAATTTTGGTAAGATACACCTGCTTCATGTATTTCGATATATTCAATTTTCCAAAAAACTTTAACTGACCAGAAATAGATTTATTTTCAAAAACATTTTCATATTCAACAAATCACTTGTACCAGTCATTAGTTGTCATCATATTAACTTGTTCTTTTATACATGAATTTATAATTGATTAGTGTTTAAAGATATTTAATTCAATAAAACTTGGGAAATAAATGTTATAAATCAATGAAATAAATGTTATTAATTTGTCGTAAAAAAATGCAGTAGCAGAAATTGGTTGTATTAAAAATGTATACCTTAAATCGACAACCCCATGCAACAGCACAAGGGGTCACCATCTTGATAAAACAAGATATGACATCTTAGGACACTGATGACGTCTTCGATTTCATGCTCCAGCCATTATCAACATGTGGCACACTATGACCTTCGATAATAAGGAATCTCGAAGATCGTTACCTTCGAGAATAAATAGTCTGGAAGACCTTCGAGAATAAGTAGTTTCGAAAGTCACGGACATGCACCCTCAAAATACCCTCGTAATCTTCCCTGAACTCATAACGCCACTAGGGAATAGGCGAGGACAACACCCTCTAGAAGGTGTTGGCGAGGAGGCGCTTCCTCTTCCCTCAAAATACTGTCGTACTCTTACATGGACTTGTGACGTCACAAAAGGGAGAGGGGTTATGAAAATTCTCATACTAAAAGTAGGAAAAAGTTGATTGTACGACGAGGATTATGAGGATTTTTTCACCCACTTATTATGTCACAAGCCTAAAGTGTTCTTCAAAGTCTTTTTGAATTCAAATCGAACGAGTCATCAGGCGAATGATGAAATGTTTTCAAAGCTATTCAGCTATAGTTAAACGACTTATGTCTATATGCACATAGCTGAAATTCATTGGAAATCGCTTGAAACCACGGTCATCTCTGTCTCGTAACAATCAATTCTTTCCATTTTGGAAGCAATATCACTAAAAATTTTAAATTTCTAAGCATTAATTAAAAAGAAAACATTCGGTTAGTCCGACCGCAGACTACAAGTGAATTCGCCTCAAAACTGACGCCGGTGAAACTGTGCGAAAGACCAGCGAAGAAATTACGTCAGAAAATGTCACAAAATAGGCGTCCTGAGCGACACTTTTTGCATTAAAAAAAGTTAGATATATTTGGCAGGGCACCGGCGACAGCGCGAATTTCATTTACATGTTTTTGCTTACTACCCTTTTTTCTTATATATTTCATTTATATGTACATCTCGTGGTAACAATAATGTCTTCTATTAACTTGATTAAATTATCTTTCAATGAGGAGGAATTTTTAATAAATCAATATAGGTTTAAGTATAATACATTTTAAATAACCCATAACTTTCTTAGAAAAAATAATTTAGATAGTTTATTAATTTCTTGAATTATGTAAATCAAAGATGTCTGTGGGACACAAAAGATAGAAATAATTTCGACAATCAGAAAAAAAAATGTCATTATTCGAGACATTAAACTTATTTTTCGAATTCTTCGAAAAATCTGTAACAGGTAATAATTTGTACTGATTATTAAGTGTTGAATTTTCATGAAAATGAAATAAATTAAAATTCAATCTTATTTTCCCTATATTTAAATATGCTTTGATTTAGATATAATGCTTAGCAGAGAATTAATTCATAACTTAAATATACTTTATTTAATGTAATGAAAATATTTCATTCTTGTATTTAAATTCTTGGAATTCCTATTACAGAAATACATTACAGTAATTAAATATCAGAACCATTTTTTGCATTGTACACATTTTAAAAGGAAAAGTAATGAACATTACATATCATATATATATATAATATTTTAGTAAATAATATTGAAGCTGTATAGAACTTTAATATTATTTATAGAATCTTTGAGTTATGACATTTTATTGATAAGAATAAAATATATTCTAATTTCATGTATTTATTTATTTATATAACCATGAATGTTTCACATTTATTTTATAGAATAAACTAAAATGAATTAATAAAAAGATATTGTGAAAAATATAATTATATTTGTATATGCAAAATAAATTTAATAATTAAACTTTTAAACAGGAAGGCATTACAAATTTGAGTTATTCCAAGAAATAAATTATATTATAATAATACTACTTATGAAATTATATTGTATTTCTTTTATACATCAAATTCAAAGTTTCATTAATGAAACAGAACAATGACGTCAAATATCTACGTCATAGTTTTCTTCCATTCTTTCGGCGGTAAATTCGCTCTGATAGGTTTTTCCGGCGAATTCTCCTGTAATTTGCTGCTGGCCTTAAGCATTTTCTTTGTCGTCAATGCCTTGCCTGTTAGGCCAGCCACAAGCAAATTCGTTAGAAAAATCTTAGCTTAGCGTATTCATCGTCGAATGTTTTATACGTAACTATATGACATAGATTTTTGACGTGATTATCTGTTCAACCCATAAAAAAGTTTCATGGTTGAACAGACTAGATATAAATTGTTTAATAAAGCATGTAAAATTGTAAAACACTCTTAATTGTAAGATGTAGAATTGACATTTTATTTGAAAAAATATAAACAATCTGAACAATATAAAGTAACAAAAATAAACATTTCTTCATACAAATATTGTTCTAAAAAATTTAAATACAAAAATAAAAATTTTAATAACGTTAAATAAAGTATATTTAAATTATGATTCAGTTCTGCTTAGCATTATACGAAATCAATTGAAAGGCATAATTAAATATAAGAAAAATGAGATTGAATTTTTATTTATTTCATTTCCATAAAAATCTCATTAATAATTACAAATTATTACCTGTTACAATTTTTTCAAATTCTTTAAAATATAAATGTTTTAAATCTCGAATTATGACATTTTTTTTTTCTGTTTGTCGAAATAATTATCATCTTTCTTGTCCCACAGACATCTTTGATCTACATAATTCAAGAAATTAATAAACTGTCAACATTATTTTTTATTTAAAAGGGGTTGGTTAATTTAAAATTTATCATACTTTCGTCTATATTGATTTATTAAAAATTCCTTCTCATGGAAGGTAAATTTAATCAAATTAATATAATACGTTATTATAATTGAAAATATAAAGTATGCAAAAACCTTTATTAAAAAAAAATTAAAGTTAATAAAAACGTGTGAAAGAAATTCGCTTGTGGCTTTGAATGCAAAATGTATTGCTCGAGACGCCTATTTTGTGACGTTTCTGACGTCATTCCTTCATCAATGTTTCACATTTTTGCGACGAAACTGTTCTCGTTTGCTACTGGTCTAACATAAAATTTTTAGTGTAGCCAGTGATTACAAAAATTTAACTGCCTTAGGGCTAAGGAAAGATTAAAATCAGTGAAGTGAACACTAGTGTCCTTTGGTAATGGCAAAGGAATCGAATCAATCCTAGTGCCTTTATTTATTTTATTTTTAATGACATTTTTATTACACCATTAAAGTAAATTATTAAGTTTTACGAAAACATCATAAAGTTGTTGCCATTTTGTTTGTAACAAAAATATAGAGAAAAAATTTAAAATAATAGCTGACACAAAATACAATTTGATAGGTGAAGGTTCAGCAAGTTCTACAGGGGTTAGTAGGGTACTGTAGTCAGTGTGGCTGAAGCTAGTTTTTCTTGTTGATGATGTTATCATCATCTTAACCTACTAGACAGATTTTCTCTCTGGTAAATTGTAAATAATGACGCTGGTGAGGATAATAAACAAGTGTTTTGGGGCTTTAATTATCTTAATAATTTTCTGTATTTCTGAGTATTGTCTTGCGTCGGATGTAAATCCTCCTATAGCTTTTAATTCATTGTCCCGAAATACTTCTCACTATCATCATTATAATGAATTGAAGAGAAATCTGTTGAAATTGGAGGAAGATTTTAAAAATTTAGCTACTGTTTATAGCATTGGTCAGAGTGTTGAAAAACGTGAATTATATGTAATACGAATAACTTCTAATGTTTCTGACAATAAACCTATGTTTAAATATGTTGGTAACATACACGGTAACGAAGTAATAGGTAGAGAACTATTACTTAAACTAGCTGATTATTTGCTACATAATTACAATAAGGATGAAAGAATAACAAAACTTGTTGATTCTGTTGATATACATTTATTGCCATCTGCTAATCCGGATGGATTTGAATTTGCGAAGGAAGGTGATTGCCATGGCTCTTCTCGTCCTTCTGGGAGGGAAAATGGGAATGGAGTCGATTTAAATAGAGATTTTCCTGATCAATTTGTACCTCTCAATGGTAATAATATGACTGATGGGCGGCAGCCTGAAACAATTGGTTTGATGACTTGGATCGTATCCAATCCATTTGTCTTGTCAGCTGGCTTACATGCTGGAGCTGTGGTTGCAAGCTATCCCTTTGATGATTCTAAATATCATAAAATTCAAGGCTTCAAAAGTCCATCACCAGATGATAAATTGTTTATGCATTTAGCCCATACTTATGCGAATTCACATACTTACATGAAAAATGGTCATGTTTGTCAAGATGACGATTTTCCTGGTGGAATAACTAATGGTGCAGAGTGGTATGATGTAACTGGTAGGTGACTATTTTAATAAATCGTTATATTACATTACACATACATATATAACGTACTTGTTTAAATAGTCATAATTGTTTCATTATTCGTGTGGATTCAAAATATATGATAACAAATGATTTCTTTCTTCTGTGTATAATTTTTATAAAAGCATAATCACATTTAATTCGCTACTAGCAAAACTGCCTTTATACGAAAAAAAATTGTGTCAAAAAATAAATGCTATACTAGCCTATGTATCTAACTTAGTGCATTACATAATTTCATAATTATTAAATATTTTCAATGAAAATGCAAATTAACTAATGCATTAAAGGCTCAGATTTAAAATTATATGTAAACAATTAAAAGCTATATATAATGCAGTATTTTTTCAGATAAATTATGTATTATGATCAAGAAAATATTTTTAACATTTTAATAAGTCATATTTTTCCATAGAAAGGCACCAGAAATAAACTCTCATAGTGTTTAAGCTCTTTACTGTTCTTTGTGATGTTTTAATTAGACCTCTCATTAGTATCCTCTCACCACAATTTTTCCATACAAATTAAAAGATCAGGAAAAGTAACATTTGGTATGAAAAGAAATCAAGAAACTTATAGCATATATTTAAATGATATATCTATTTAATAAAAGATTATTATGGAATTGTCTAGTAAAATTTAAAATAATTTTAATAATATTTCCTCATAGATTAGAATAGTTTTCTTGGAAAGAAATACATTTTTAATTAAATATAAGACAATACCTTTTCATTTCTACCATTTATAGAAATTTTCTTGCTTTGGACAGTATGTTTTATTTCTTAAATTGTGCAATCATGCAAATGTAAGTACTGTGTGCATTATTACTTTAAAAAAAATTTAAAGGAATAATGCACACAGTACTTTAAAAAATTTTTAAAATACTATTTTTAAAAAATTTTTTAAAGTTAAAGTCTCATTTGTGTCTTTTTAATATTTCATGCTATTTTAATTCAATATACTTCAGCATTCTTCCAAAACTATAAAATATTTAAAAAGAATTATAGACTGACTTAAAAATTTAACTAAAACTTGAATTTTAATATTTCAACATATGTATATATTTATATTTGATTTCTTTTACATGGCTGTTTATTGGTGAGAAATGCATGAAATTGTTAGCATCTGTTTCACAATATTTTTAAAACTATAAAATCGATTGCTGTCGAATGATAGTAATTAGAAGTCTGAACTATTTTATCTATATAAGTTTTTTTTTTTTTTTTTTTTTTTTAAATACATTTCTGGACATTGATAGGAAGTTGATACAACCTAAAAGTTGAATATTTGAACAAGTAAAAAAAAAAAATTCTTTCAAGTTTAAAAAAATTTTTTTTTAATTTAATTAATTCACAATTAAAATTAGAACTTTAAGTGCTTAAAAGAATATGCAATAATGTATACTCTAGGTTACCAAAATTGAATGTTTAAAATAGTGTTCTCTATGATTGTGAGATATTCTGTTGGATTTATTGAAGAACAGGAAATTTGAAAGAATATAGACTGAACTCAGAATCATACCAAAAAAGTAATAAGAGAACTGGTAGAATTTGAGAATTAATTATGTAATAATGATTGTTTAAATTATGTAGAACATTGATTAAAAAATTATAGAAAATATTTGCAATTGTTTAAAAAGATTATTATGTTTTCAAGATTAATTATGCAAATATAAGTTTTCTGAAAACAAACTTATATTTTAATAGAACTGAAAATTTTGAGAATGGCTTAAACTTTTTAAACCATGCATAATGCATATTAGTGCATTTTAAATAAAGCATGACTATTTTAATTTATTTAAGATGCTTATGTTATTTGTAGAAAAAAATAAATTTGACTTTTATAAAATATTAAAAAGTAAATGTATTTTTATTTGCTTTATTTGTTTAATTTTTGCTGACAGTGTTAATTAAACTTTTTTAAATAATTATTACTTTAAAATTATTATCAGAATTTTGTATTTTTTGCATGCATACTTTTAAGTATTAGAACATTTATTTCAATGAAACATTATATTGTAATTATTTAGTATATTTATTATATTATAAATTTAACCTTTTAACTTTCCTTTAAAAGGTAATGTTTTCAAATCGAGTAGCATAAAGTGCTTAGCTATATGTCAGCAGCTTCTCCAGTTATATATATATATATATATATATATATATATATATATATATATATATATAATAAAAGTTATAAAAATATATATATAATAAAAGTTACATTTAAAGTATGGACACTCTTGAATTTCATTTCATTCATACTCAGTCATTATTTTAATTGATCATGGTATAGGTTTCAACCTTAAATAAATAATTTTTTATACCTAAATTAAGAAGATAAGACTGCCACCCAACCTGTATAGTGGTTAGTATACCTGCCAACAGATGGGTGGACCTGGGTTCAAATCCTGGCTCGGGCATGGATGTACTTTCTCTCTCTGTCTCTTTCTTGTCTTTGTCCTTTTTTTGTGTGTGAATGATTGCCTACCCTATAAACAGGTACCTATGGCATGTGTGTACTGAGGAAGTCAGACTCCACACCAAATATGTTTCAGTTGGAAAAGTGGAGCAGCGCATCCCATATTGCCAGCCTGGCTGGCATACGACAACAATAACAACCTTAAGACTGGTTTTTAAATATACTTTTATTTTTTTATGGCACATAAATTATAAACAGTTGTAATTTTTGATAAAATATGTTTCAGTCAATTAAAATACAAAGGAACTCCTTCTGTTTTCATTAATATATATATATATTAGTTTGGGAAAAAGAGATCCATTATTTTTACGTGAACTTTTTGTAACTTCTTTCAGATTCGCTTTGTAAAAAGGTTTAAAACAGTTTTCATGTAGATATTTAGGTCTTGTGCAAAGCTATGACTGCTGACATGCTGTCAAGTTTGATAATTTTTGATATTTTATAGACATTCTTGACGATGTTGTATCCATGCGAGGTGCATCTTTAGCATCCAAATACCCAAACGGAATCGATGAAACCAAAATTGTGCGTAACTGGTTCTTACAGTCATATATAGGACGATAAACACCTTTCACAATTTTAGCCACCTGGCTATCTTTTTCGCCATTACAAGAGAAAAATGAAAATGTATTGAATTTTCTGTTTGTTGTCTTCCATTGTACTCATAACTGAATTAATCAAACAAAAAACCACAAGAGGATATTTTAGTGTCAAATGTCATCTTTCCAATGAGCATAAATTTGAAATTGTTTGATAGATAGTGATCACTACAGACGTCTACCCAAAAAATAATGGATAACTTTTTCCCCAACCTAATATATGTGTGTGTGTTAATAATAAAAGATACTGTATTCTTTTTTAGTTACTTTTATCACCTATATTTAATGTTGAATTTAACTGTGGGTTTATTTAATTGTGTGTGAAAAATTGTTAAACCTATGGAAATTATGTTCAACAAAAATCATAAAATTTTATCATATATGTATACATTTTATCTCTAAATATTGAACCTTTAAATAGGTAATTTGAGTTTTACTTTGAATTTTATGTATAAAAGAATTTTTAAAAATCAAACAAGTACAAATCATTCTTAAAAGTAAATATTATGTTATTTAAAAATTATTTTTCTTTCCAAATGTTTTGAAATGCTGAAATATCAAGATAATTTCTGTAAGTTTTTTATTGTCATAAAATAGAATGAAAAAAAAAATGCAAGAAAGTATTTAGAGCAAATAATTTAATAGGGTCAATATATTTTAGAAATTTAAGGTTATATTCTTCAAAATATGTTTAACCACTTACGCTTTTAAAGACGTGCCCCACAAGTCGTAATGCTTTTATCACAGAATCGCCAACAACAAGGTATGTATGTTGTCATTATATAAATATATAATGATATTCTATATTACTGCGATTATTCTGGACTGTTCCGGTACACAGGTCAATGAATTGTTTGCCAATGCTAGTGATTAAGGAACTTGTGAAAATAATTGTTTTCTCTTGAAATAGCATAATACTTATGTATCAAAATGAACACCCTACCTAAGAAAACTGCCTAAGAAAATGAAATATTAAGAAAAATTTTTTAATGCTAATTGTTTGAAATTAATCTTTAGTACCTTTTGTCTTCATTAAATCTCCCTTTTGACTTTAAATCTTTATCTCTTAAGGTTTTGATCTTATTGTCTATACTTCTTCATGAAAAAAAATTCATATAATATTATGTTTAATTAAATTCTAAAGAAATTAGTGCAAATGTATGTATTAAAAATCATATTTTTATAATCGTATTATATAAAAATGTCAAACATTTTTAGAAAGATATATTTAATTTTATTTTGAGTCTTAAATTTTTCATTTACACAATACTTACTTAACTACTCAATTTTAACTTCTTTAAAGTTAAGAAAATCAATGTAACTTTGTAAATTTCTATTATACTATGTAATTACAAACATTTTTTTATAGGTGGAATGCAAGATTTCAATTATATGTACAGTAATTGTTTTGAAATAACCTTAGAATTATCTTGTTGCAAATATCCCAAGGCGGGAAATATATCCATAGAATGGGAAAATAATAAAGAAGCTCTTTTATCTTTTATGGAGCATGTAAGTTAATTTTTTAAAAATGTTCTGTGTCATTATTATAATAAAAACTTTTGTATAAAAGTTAAAATTCAACCTTATTTAGCAATTATTAATATGGTGGCTGTTTGTATATTTTTTTAGACAATTTTATATCCTCTTAAGAAAAAAATCATCTGTGTGGAAAATTTATTTTCACTTTGTTTTAGAAATTTAGTTTATTACCTGATGTTTTTGAAATTTTAATCACATAGAAAATAGTGCTTTTAAATAATCAATAGATGGAAGGATGCATTTGCATTCTTTCCAAAGAATGTTATTCAGAAATACAGAAACACTGTAAAAGCCATTGTTTTTCATTATCTAAAGCTATGATAGAAAAAACTTTCTGCTCTACTCAAGATGTTTATGAACTAGAGGTCATTTCTACCTCTGGTATCAAGAATCAATGAAGTCATTTCTATTCCTTCAGTGGATTTATTCTGGATTTTCTTATTTTATGAAGGAAGGTCTACTTTAAAGATTTTGCCTGCATGAGCAGTGTTTTTAAATCTCAGGAAATAGAGGTGTCACACAACACCAAGGTGATAAGTGTGAGTTTGCTGCTTTTTATATAGATGCCCCTTCTTGAAAAGAGAAAGGATATTTAGCCATCCAACTACTGTGATGCACCTGGTAGCTGTTCAAACCCCAGAAGCCTACCATTTAGTTCTTTGGTTTAACAATTTGTGAGCATGGATGTTTCTAACGGTTTGGAATCCATTTTAAAATGTAAGTCATGGTCTAATTAGCCCTCATGTGCAACAAAAGATCATTGAATGACAAATAAACCAAACCAGTCGAGATCTGTATTCACAATGCCATTAATCTAATGAACTGTCTCAAGAGAAAGTAAGCATCCATTCATGACAATCCTCAATATTTTTTTCTTCAAAAATTGAACAAAAAATGAGAATTAAAACCATATGTTTCTCTGACATTCCTGCTAAATCCCATGATGTATTACTAAGGGATTTTTGTGCTTTTGAACTTTTAAAATCAGCATTATCCAAATGCTGACCTACAACACTTTATAGTCATTGAAAATCTGTTCCAGAGAAATGGAACAAAATGCTTCTTCCAATAATATGAAAAGTATTATTAACATGAAAATAGTGATGTAGAAAAATGGTTAGAGAGGAATAAGTGCTATCAAGTTGAACATTTAAAACACAAGATATCAATGTAATTTTCTGTACACTTCATCAAACTCTCCTAAAAGTATTATGAACAGCTTCTGTAATTTATAATAAATTTAATTCTTACTATTAATTTTAACTTAATGTATGGTTCATAAGCAATAACAAGTATTGCAAATATATGTGTAATTTAATATAAAATGATACAAATATTTATATTATTAATGCTAAAGTGATGTTATAAAAATACTATACATTAAGAAAATTACAATGAGAAATCAGTTTACACTCATGAAATTTATTTTGCTTCCGATTTTTTTAAAATCACTTCAATAATAAATTGCAATTAATAAGAGAGAATTTCTATAAATTATTAAGCCTTGAAAATTCCCATAAGAAAGCTGTTTTGTGGTATTTTTTACTGTACATAAGATTAATGGAAAATTTTACATAGAATGCAATTGCATATTTTTCAAAGGAAATGACTGATCCTACCATTATTTATAATTATAATGATTGTATTTAAGTTATATGTTATTTTAATCAAGATAGTTAATTTTATCCATTTGTGATAAATTTCAACAAAGTATTTGAATTTCCTAAAGGAATAACTTCATATCTATCTATAATTATAATGAATATACTTAAATTATGTATTATTTTAATCAAGCTGACTATTCAAAATAATCTTTGATGTATTATTTAAATAGAAATGGTAGAAGTAGAATTTCACTTGTTATAAAATCTTTGAAATTCATCATGTTATTTTATTTGATATAATTAGTAAATATTTTCATTTATAATTACTGTGTGAAGTAATTTAATATATTTTGATTGCTAATAACATATTATTTAAATTTATTTCACATGGTTTTTGCTGAATATTGATAAAAATCATGAAAAAATGATTATGTTATTATTGAATTTTCGATTTACAATCTTAATTTTATAAACTTTACATTATCCTTAGTCATTTATTGTATTAATTTCATTCAAAAGCCATAAATTATTTCAACAAAGTATTTGTTATAGAATTATATTAATTTTTATATACTAAAATCAATTTATTAGTTTTATAAGCTGATTAATACATGTACTTTTAATACAATAATTCACTTGCTTACTCACTACTTTTTTGTTTATAAAAGCATAACTACTAACTTGTATTGTATAGCTTTATAAAGTGTGGTTCTTTTGGATGAATTCTAAGGTCACATCTGAGTGGTAAAATGATATGGACTGTTAAGTTAGTCAGAAAATATAAAACTTCTGCTTTTTCTTGATATATATATATATATATATATATATATATATATATATATATATAAAGAACTTTAAGGAAGAGTCAAAATTGGCTTATATTATATAGTATATTTCTTCCTTTTCAAAAAGAAACTATGATATTTACTTAAAAGTAGTTAATTTCTTTAATATTAAAATCTATTTTTGTTTACTTTCAATTAGAATTTTGATTGATTCTAGCTATGAAAAATAATAAGTAATTGATTTAAGTTACTAAAGATCAATAAAGGATTATTTAAAATAAGTATATCCTATTATGAAATGTGCAAGTATCCTTAAATTTCAGTTTCAATTAATCAGCATCCATGATGTTTGAATACTTGCTTTTATGAAAATATTTCTAAATTGTTGAAACGCTAAACAACTTTTCTCAAATGTTAATATTTATTCTAGTACATAGTTATTAATATTGAAATATAAAATAGTTATTTTATTCCAAAGCAAAAATTTTACTGTAAATGGGTCCCTTGTTCACTTTAAAAGAGATAAAAAAAATGTATGGTTTTAAAATTTTAAAAGTTGGCAATTATATGTAAAAATGATCAAACTTTACTATTCATACTGTATTATAAAATTGAAACAAGGCAATTATTTAGCTTCTTAATAATGAAAAATTCTCAGTATATAAATATTTTATTATTAATAAATTTCTATTTAAGGATGTTGGAAAGAACTATGATAGGTATGTCTTGCTATGGAATATTTAAATTGTGTTGTTAAATAGGATACCCATATATATTAAATTATTTTATCTCAATATCTAATAATAAAATATCCTTTAAATGATATTTTACTAAAAATAAAACCAATTTTACATCTTTCTTTTTGTTAAGTTAATAAATACTGCTTACAAACATTTATTTATGAGAATTAGCATTATTTTGTTGTTTAATTGATGTGCCAAAAAAATGCACTCATTCCTTCTTAAATTTTGAATTTTTATTTATAATTCAGACTAAAAATATGATTGTTTTTATGTAATTTATTTTTAAAAAATGACAATAGTGTACTTATTATGATATCACACTTCATTTAATATTATACAGTTTAATATGGTGAATGAAAGATAGCATTGATTTGGGTCTGTTTTGAATTAAAAATAAGATTCAATTTCAGAAAACATTGACGAAATTCTTACTTAAATCACCAAAGAAAAATAAGCAATAAAATTTTTTTATTTATAAAAAGAATTTCTCTTTGAAATAACTCTATTGCAGACTTCTTAAAAAGATATTCCTAAATATTGAAATCTATGGCCAAAAAAAAAAAAAAAAAAATGTAAAAACAAAGAAATTGTTGACAAAAATCAACTTCAACAGTAAAAAAATAATAAAAATTAAAAAAATGTCCACTTAATAGTTCTAATTCGAGTTACCAAAAAATGCTACTTTATTATATGTTGCCAATTTTGCATCACAAGTGTTAGAGAGTTTTACAGTATCCTGAAACAGAAAAGTACTTTTTTTATCACTGTTCTGGAGGTGATTGTTGAAATTTCTGAATTTTAAATTAAATGAATCATATCTTAACTTGTTGAGTTTGTTTAAAGATTTTGCCTTGTTTTTTTTATAACCATTTTCTTCCCATTTAAAAATTTTTCTCTCTATTTATGAATTTTTATTTTCCCCTTTTTTTAGCTTTTCATTTTCTCATCTTTAGAAAGAATCTTAAAATCGGAATATCTATAATAAGACCATAATTATCATGGTATTTGATTTTCTTGAATACTTCTCTATAAAACTTTTTAATGCAGCACTATTTTTGGTATTGTTTCTTATATGTTTCAGAAATAGTTTTAGCGATAAATTGGTCACATTTCTGTTTCTAAAACTTTTTGAATGCATTTTGCCTCTTTTTGGAGTTAACAGATTCATTGGTGTAAAATTTTATTACAGCAACAGTTTTGTTTAAAATTAACACAATTTTGTTTAAATATATAATTGTATTTGGAATTTTGCTTTAATTTTAAAATAATTTATACTCATGATATACTTTAGAGGTAAGAAAATGCTTGATATTCATCAAAAAGTAAATTCCCTTCTGAGTTTATTTTTAAAGTGTATATAGTATAAATATATGGAGCCATTTGTGCCTAATTGGTTAGGGCTTTCATTCTCACTATCAGATTCAGTGAAATGATATCTGTGGATATGGCAGGCTAAATATGAACATCTTCTGATTTGTCCATGCTTCTAAATTACAAAAAACTCACCCATTCATGGCTCTATGATCCCAGTGGGTGCCATCACTTCCATCCTTTGTTGTGCTGAAAAGAAGAAATATTCTACTAGGTGGGCATTATGTAAAAGAAGTAAAAATATATATGATTAATCTAATTTACGATATTTTTATTCAAGTTTAGACTGTTAAATTTTTTACTTTATTTAATGCTTTTCAAAAGTGAGCTAAGGAATTTTATTACACTAAATCTTTTCATAAATCAAATGTCATTACTTATTTAATATTTTCTGTGATATGATGTCAGGTGATTGCAATGCTTTTGAAACATGTTGATGTATTGATTCCAAGGCAGAGAGCTGGTTTTAACTAAACCTTGTGGTAAAAATTTTGCAAAAATAATTGTCATGGTATAGTTTTTAGAATAAAGCTAATTATACACCCTTATTAAGCCTAAGTGAGCTATTTTCTTATTTCAATTTTATGCACTTATTTAAAATCATAATTTTTATTGATATTTATGTTATATATATATATATATATATATATATATATATATATATATATATATATATATATATATATATATATTCGTATAACTATGAATGTTTATTGTAGGTACACATGGGCATCAAAGGAGTTGTCAGAGATTCAAAAACTAAAAAACCTATAGAGCAAGCATTTATAAGAGTTAATGGTATTGATCACAATATTACAACTACCAAATCAGGTCATTATTGGCGTTTGCTTTTGCCTGGAATTTATAATGTGGAATATTCATCTTATGGGTAAGTATTTTATATTTTTTAGTATTTATTATATCATATATAACCTGCAAGCACAGATTTAATGTATCGCATTTTAAGGTTAAAATTTCATTGATCTTGAAGGTTGAAAAAATGTTTTATTTAATTAATATGTAATTTTTAAAATAATTACTATAAGCATGATAATTGTAAACTGTTATGAATTTCAGTGCATAACTTGGGGGTTAGAAAGTATAGGTATCCTGTTTGTCAGATTGAATCAGATAGTTTGGAATTATCTATAATAATAAAAGCAAGTGTAATGTGTCTGTCCGTTTGTCTGACCGAGCTCTCCAGCCAAATCTATCGCACGCAGGGACCTGGAATTTTTTACACGGAAGCACAAGGGGGCTGGCCACCAGACCTCGAAGCCCGATTTTCGATTTTTGAATTAGAAAAATTTTAAAAAAATTATTTATAAAATTTCTTCTCGAGATCGCTGCTCACCGATAGCTGATTCCGGGGTTATCTATAATAATAAAAGCAAGTGTAATGTGTCTGACCGAGCTCTCCAGCCAAATCTATCGCACGCAGGTACCTGGAATTTTTTACACGGAAGCACAAGGGGGCTGGCCACCAGACCTCGAAGCCCGATTTTCGATTTTTGAATTAGAAAAATTTTTAAAAAATTATTTATAAAACTTCTTCTCGAGATCGCTGCTCGCCAATAGCTGATTCCGGGGTTATCTATAATAATAAAAGCAAGTGTAATGTGTCTGTCCGTTTGTCTGACCGAGCTCTCCAGCCAAATCTATCGCACGCAGGGACCTGGAATTTTTTACACGGAAGCACAAGGGGGCTGGCCACCAGACCTCGAAGCCTGATTTTCGATTTTTGAATTAGAAAAATTTTAAAAAAATTATTTATAAAACTTCTTCTCGAGATCGCTGCTCGCCGATAGCTGATTCCAGGGTTATCTTCAATTGAGTTTCAAATAAGTAGTGTGTGAATTGACCAAGGATACAAAGGAAAAGGGGAAATTCCAATTACAAAACCGTATTATCGTTGCCAAGTTATACGAAAACAATGCCAGACGAAATCATCGCCATGGAGAAGTTATTCATTAGTTGTCCACTTTGTTCTTGGAACTATTTTGTCGTGATCTGTAACGCGAATGATTAGGCATTGTTGAAGGAAGTCCGGGCGGAATAGGCGCGGTTAGAGGTTAGGCCGGAGATTGAGAATTATTAGAGCGAGACTTCTTGAAGCCTGACCCCGAAGATGTGACTGGGAAGAAAAATATTCAACGACGAATAATTGCTTGGAAAATTTTCACACGTGTATAAGGCGAAATTGATGAAGAAAAATTATTATTCCGATGATTTATCTGGGTATATTTATTGCTTGAATAAAATTTGAGTATTTCGTAAATGTTTTCCGCACAGATTTATTCAAACAGTGATTCGCATTATCTACAATATTTTACAACAAAATTTATCATCTACAATAAATAAGTAAAAAAAAAATAATAAAAATAAAATAACGGAAATAATAAAAAATAAAATAACTTATTCATAACAAAGCGACACTAAGCCAGCCAGTTTTTGCAGGTAAACATGTACTTTATTTTCGGTGAAAAATACGATTTTGGGAAGAATAACGGTATTTATTATTTTTCAGATTTTTTTTATTTAATTTTATTTTAGTCCAAATTCTATTTTCTATTAAAAATTGAGATCTCACCAATGGATCAGTTAATATCAAATTAAATAAGGTATAAAATGCTATGCACACACACATACAATATTAACTTCATTTAAAAAGTTATTAAATATTGTAGCCCAGATTTTTTTCATTCATTTTACAATGATTTTTCTATTTATAGCGTATTTTGGAAAACAATAACATTCACTGTAATAGATAAAAACAATTTTTCTTTAAAAATCTAAATAATAATAATAATTAGTATCATTATTTTGAATAAGATTAACTATACACTATGGGAATATAGAAAAAGTGGGGTCTGATATCGTAAATATATTTTACTTACTCGCAATAGTTATGCATAAATGATATTTTTAAGAAAAAAATATTTTTTTTTATAAAAATTTTTACATCGCTTCGAACTTAACTCTTATAAATTGAATTGGTCCTTCTTTTAATTTTGGGTAAAGTGATAGATATATTTAAAATCTGGCAATGAAATGCTTGTATAATAATAAAAGCAAGTGTAATGTGTCTGTCCGTTTGTCTGACCGAGCTCTCCAGCCAAATCTATCGCACGCAGGGACCTGGAATTTTTTACACGGAAGCACAAGGGGGCTGGCCACCAGACCTCGAAGCCCGATTTTCGATTTTTGAATTAGAAAAATTTAAAAAAAATAATTTATAAAACTTCTTCTCGAGATCGCTGTTCGCCGATAGCTGATTCCGGGGTTGTACCAGCTCCTTTTGAGAAACAATTCTGGCGACCATCTTTTGGAAAATTTTCCGTTTAAAATATTTAGGATATATTGTTCCTTTTTATCGACGGGGAATGTTGTGTGTGTGTGGGGTGGAGAGAGAGAGACAGTCTACGTGTCCTACACTACTATTCCTGCGCTATTCACTTATCTGCATTTTCTAAATGCACGGGCAACGCCGGCGGGTACAGCTAGTTAAGAAATAAAATATAAAAAATTAAAATTACAGTAGTTCATTTATAATTAATTTTATATGGTTCAAAATTTCGAACTTGTTTTTCTTTTTAAAATTTTACTGCATCTCAGTAAATATTGAGATAATATATATATATATATATATATATATATATATATATATATATAT
>JAPDSC010039546.1:118024-148004 GCA_026290005.1 Latrodectus geometricus
GCGATTATACTTTTTGGTCATCTTGTTATATTCTTGATTGTTAAATATAATACATATCAATGTTAGCAATGAATAATATTACTAACCATATTTTTATAAATGTCACCTTTGCTGATAAAAATGGATATTTTTAAAATCTGTTTGAATTTTTTAATTATAGTCAACATATATAATATTAGTTATTACATAAATAAAATTTTTCTTTTCTTGTTCATGTTTTAGATGACTAGCCCTTATTATTGGAGTATAAGTATAAAAATACATAAAAAATTTAAAAATCATTAAATAATGGTATTTTTTGTTTGTTCTGACTTTGCTTCTTAATTTTTATAAATGAAAAAAAGTACAGCAATGTTTTGATTTTTTTGTATAGAACATATGCAATATAATCTAAGCTTAAAACTGCTGTTAATATATTATATAAATAGCAGAAAACTACTATATAAATAATATCATTAAAAATAGAATCAGACTTCTGTTCTCAGATGAATCTAACTTGGATAATAATTGATTTAACCGATCTTCTGCATATGTTAGAACTCATTTTCTAACTCTTTACTCTGAATATCATGTGTTTAAATTAGAATTTTTCTCTTTGTGAGATTTAACTCTCTCCATCTCTGTCTTCCTTCTGAACTGTTTGAGAAAGGCCCTAGCAGCGATAAGGAAAAACTGTCAATTGAGTTTGTGAATTGAAACTGTTAAGATGTGTTTTGTCACCATTTTTTATTTCTTTTTTCTGTTTTGTAATTGTGTGTACTAACTTTGAATAATTATTGTTCCACTTAAAGGCTGTTTTGACTTAACCCACTTCCTCCGGACACATTTTTTAATTTCCCTACTATAAGAGGGCTTTATATAATAATCTTAAAGAAGATGAACTTCATGCTTTTTGTATATGTTTGAAAATAACATAAAAATTGTTGCAAATTAATACCTGTTAAAAGTATCATACTTTGTAATATTTTACAATCTGAATATGTTTTTGCCCTTTTGTTTGAAATCTGAAGAATGGATACAGTGGATATGTTATAATAAATATTTTTTCCAACATTGTCACTTGTAAATCAACTAATTATTTTCTAATTCAAACCTCTTATACATATTTATTCTTAAACATCTATTTACTACTTGTCATTAAATGGTACCAAGCATAACTTACATTTTAATATCATCTAATCTTAAAATAAGTATAAATCATAATTATCTAATGTATAAGGGAAAAAATAATATACTTATCTCTAAAATGCTGACTTCAAATTATCCTACACATAACTCTAAAAAATTCTAATTTAAAAGTATCTAAAGCATACACTGTGTAATTTTAAGTAAGTAATAAGATGCAAAGTTTTGGAGTATTGAATGTAAGACTAACTTCTAGGTTTCTCTCTTATGAAAGAATCTTTTCTAATGCACATATTTTGGTAAGGATTTAAGTTTTTTTTTTTTTTTTTTTTTTTTTTTTTTTTTTTTTTTTTTTAACAATATTAACAGTAGGATTTATTCCTAATATGTCTGTTGAAATTAATAAATATTAAGTATCAGTTTACATGATTAATTGATAAATCATGTTCCATCATTGGGGGAGGGGTGTGTATTTAAAATCAGGATAGTTTAATTTTTAAATTGCAGTTCTGCCCTTAGCTTTTGTTAGTTTAAAATAATAATTTTTACTATAAATTTAATATATGTATGTTTTTACTATAAAAAATTTAATATTTTAAAATATGCGATAGCTTTTTTGAATTTATGGGAAATTAATTATCTTTTTATTTTTCTAGATACAATCCAAAAATTAACTTGGTTGTAGTTAACAATGGTAGTACTCAAGAAGTTAATGTGGAGTTAGATCCTTTATCACTTAGCTTGGAAGAATCTAAAAAAGCTGATGAAAACCATCAAAGTATATCTACTGTTAATTTGTCCACAACAACTGCTCCTCCAACTACCAAAACTGTTTCCAGTTCTAATGATGAAACTTTCTTCACTACTGCTTCTGATAATGATCATAAAAATAATGAAAATAGTACAGATTCATTATTTAAACATCATCATTATGAAGAAATGGTGAAAATTTTAGTTAATGTATCAAAGAAATGCTCTAAAATATCTCGTTTATACAGTATTGGACAGTCTGTTGAGGGTAGAGAATTATATGTTATTGAAATGAGTGACAATCCTGGGATTCATGAACCAGGTATGTAAAAATTCCTCTTTTAGTAAGTATCTAAAATAATAATTGATATTATTTATATTAAATCATCTTCTGATTATCCTGCAGAAATCTTGGATAAATCCAATATTAAGTAAACACTTTAATTTTGCACTATTATATTTTCTAAAGATAATGTTTATTATAATATGATTAACATAATATTTTAGTGTAGAGAATATATAATGCATTAAATTGCTTTCATAAAATTATATTTAGGTAAAAAAATTATATTGCTTTATTATTTGAATTAAATAAAAGTTTTCTAAACATTTCTTGAAGATTGTTTTAATTCTAAAAATTGTTTTATGTAAAAATATACATTTTTTATTTTGCAATTCAAAAATTATATTCAACATTTTTAAAATTTGAATGTTTTATTGCTTTCTATATTTCAAACTTCAAATTATTTGTTATAGATTAATTTTATTTTACACTTTAATGCATAGTGTTTAAAATATATCAGAGAATATTGGGATTGTTTTAAAAAAATATTGAATAAAATAAAACATTTGTGAATATGATAAATAGAAATTTATTGTATTTAAAATGTTTAGAACTTTTATCATCAGCTGTTTTTCTTTGCTTTTATTGTAATCTTATTAACGTTATTTAATTTTTTTAAGCAAAATTACTTGTTCAAAAATTATTTTCAAAAATGAAGCTATAAATATATTTAGTTACTAAAATAAATTCTTAATAGATGATTCTAAATTTAATTCATTGAAAATATTGGGTTATATATATATTTTTCCTGTTTTAACAGAACTCTGACAATGTATTAAAATTAATATAAATATTAAGCACCAATAAAGTGCTTAAATAGACATTTATGATTAAATAATTTGTTAACTATATAATAAATTTTACAACTAATGGGATTTAACATAAGTGATTATATTTTTTGACAACGAGAAATTTGATATTTTTATTAAATTGATTTCTTAAAATATTTTCAAAAATTACTTTTGTATGATGCAGAAATGTCCAGCATTGGATCTTGTATTTGTAAACCAAACAAAAATAAACAAACAAACAAAATTGTCTTTTAAAAATTATAAAAATCATTTTTCCCTTTTTTTTTTTTTTTTTTTTTTTTTTTTGTATTTTCTACAGCTAGAACATTATTTTGAGTTTTATTTGAATGAGATCTTGGTGATATAAAAAGTTAAGAAATACATAAATTTTTTTACTCAAAAGGATTTTAACATTGTGATTATAAATCAATTATTATTGAAATTTTCAAAAAGCATAGAGTTCTAAAATAAAAAGTAGAAAACTCACTTAAAGACAAGATATATTAATTAAATTGTGAGATAGGGAATTGCTCCTGTAATGAATTATATAGAGAGTAATAATAATATTTAGAGAATTATATTTGTGTGAAAACTGTTTAACATTAGTTTGCTATTTTTATTATTAAATATAGCAAAGTCTTTTATATTTGGATAAAATATAATTATGCCAATGATACAAATGTGGAAACATTAATTATTCAAAATCTTGACAAGTTATTCAGGGAAAAAGTTATTGCAGAATATTAATACATGCATAATTCTGCAATAGTGAGTAAACTTTGAGGAAAGATGAGTGATTTATTATATATCTCATTTCCTTCATTATATATTATTTTATACAGGAAGGAAATGATATGTTTTTTAAATAGCTCATCCTATGTGAAGAGCAAAAATGGTTATAAAAATGATGAGATTAAAGGTTTATGGTATAGCAGATACACACACATTTCTGAATTCTTTATATCAAGTTCTCTACAAATTAATTTATTTCAAAATCTGAGGGAAACTACATAATGTACTTTTATTTCAATGAATTAGAAATTTGTTTGTCAAAAAAAAGTTTAATCTTTCAAAGAAAATTATAAGAACAATTAATTTTGACTTTATTTCAATAAAATAGAATTAAAAAAAGAAATGTGAACCGTATTGATTTTTATTGATAATGTTTCATACTGTATGTTTATTTTACCTATTCATATTTTTACAATCTTAGTAACTTTATTAAAAAAAAAAATTATGTAGTCTTAATTTAAATTCATCAAACTTAAATATCTAAGATGTTAATGTAATTCAAGATGTGTATAGATAATCCAAATACCTTTTAATTTAATTTATTCAAAATTGATTGAAATTTGGATTTAACTTTATATATAGTAATGTAGATCTAGAATAATTATTAACAATTTTATATAAGATTTTCATTTAATTTAGGATTTTCATTTGATTCTATTATTAACATTAATTTTATTATTGGTTTAAAAATATTAATGAAACACCTCTAATATGATTTCCTTGTAATATTTATATTCCTACAATTGATATTCAGAATTATTGAAAATAAATGTGATTTAATTATATTTTTAAGTACAAATGATCTAAATGGAATTGAGATATGAATTGATACCAGTCATTACAATATTTGTGAATAGATTGGTCACATTTGCTTTTTTAATAAGATTATTAATTTAAATTTTCTTTTTCCATTTACATAATTTTAAATTATCTTTTCAGGTGAACCAGAATTTAAATATGTAGCAAATATGCATGGAAATGAAGTTGTAGGCCGTGAAATGCTGTTACTTCTTATTCAGTATCTTTGTGACAGTTATGACAAAGATATGAGAATAAAACAAATAATTGATACTACAAGAATTCATATGATGCCCTCTATGAATCCAGATGGTTATGAAAAAGCTAAGGAGGGTAACTAAATAAATAAACTATATATTTAGATTAAATATTATTTTTTAAAATTTATTATGAATTTTTATTAATTTTACTTGAATACAAAATAAAAGAATTAATATGATAAAGAAAATTTATTTTGTTTATTTATATGAGGAAATTTGCAGTGTTGTGTGAAAGAGAATTATCTAAGGAAAAATTTGATCTTATAAAGTTCTAGAAAATTTGAAACGGAAAAGTAAAATCCTTAAATGTTCTAAAACTTATCCATTTAAGAGACTTTTATAGAAAATAAGAGATTTGAATGAAAGAATATATTATTAGCTAGAGGTGATGAACAAAATTTTCTATTTGTAACTAAATACAACTTATCTATTCATAAAGTAACAACACAGGCAATTAAATTCCCACATACAACAATTTGATTCACTTGAAGATCAAAGTCAAACATTACTAATTACTTCATAAATTAAAAGAAATTGAAGAAAAGGTAATATCACAACGATTATATACATTTAGCTAAAGAAGTCATACCATTACTTGGAAAAATATATTTTTCATGAGGAAAAAATTAAAATGCTTGTTTTGTAATATTTACTACTGGCATGATTTACGAAGAGATGAAATTAAATTTTTACTGTAAACTGTTTGAAGTACTAGTAGTGGTGATTTGGATATTGTGAGGAATTTCAGCATATCATGGAAATGTGTACTTGAACAAGTACTAAAAGAATAGAATTAGTTGTTATCAATATTTAATTTAATTTTAGGAGGTTCTAATTGGAAATTCAACTAGTGCACTATGCCACATGCTAAAAATAAAAATTTAGCTATGAAAGGAAAGAGCAAGGTTTTAAGCTTGTCAATCCATAATCCAAATTTGAATTATATAAAAAAAAACTTGATAAATCATTTGGCTTGTCAGTTGTATACTAATAATTATATGAGTTGAAAGTTGCTATCACAGATACAATTTTCAAAATTCTATTTATAAATCTGATTAATGCAATGAAAACATAATAAATTTTGATATTTTTATGCATAGGCATATAAAGTTATCAAAAAAATATATAGATCAACATTTTTTAGTTTTTTTTAAATGTGTTTTAATTAGTGACATAATAATTTTGTAAAATGGAAAATTTTGAAATTATTGATAAAATTTGTAGTGTATGTAAGCATTTTTAAAGTATGTTAAATATTTTATCAATAATTTCAAAAGTTATGTATAAATAACATTGCTTTAAAATAATATGTACATATTTTATATTTCCTTTGTTTACATGAACTTTAATTTAAGAAAATCATTACTTATAACAAAAAATACAAAAAAAAAATAATAATAATAATAATAATCTTATAAGTAATACAAATTTATGAGACCAGTGTTGTGTATATATGAATAGATATATACATATATATAATATTATATGTTCTTTATCTAATACTTAAGGTGATTTTGATGGATTAGTGGGCCGAGAAAATGCCAATGGTGTAGATCTTAACAGAAATTTTCCTGACCAGTTTGGTGTTTTTAAAGAGAATGTAATTGCTCAACCAGAAACAAGAGCTGTTATGAATTGGATTTTATCATATCCATTTGTTTTATCAGCCAATTTACATGGTGGCTCTTTAGTTGCAAATTATCCTTTTGATGATAATGCTAAAAACAAAGATGGACTTTATAGCAAAAGTCCTGATGATTCTGTTTTTCGTAAACTTTCTCTTGCATACTCTGAAGTAAGTATTTTATTTTAAAAATAATTTTAACAATTATTTATTATGTTCTTTCTTATTCTTGTATACATTATCTATAAAAATTAAATAAAATTTCTTTCATTAATCATTCAAAAAGAAAGAATTATGTTTCTGCAGTTTGAAATCTCATTTAAAAATCATCTTTACTGTAATTTAGTGTTACATCAAAATCTAATAAAAATTAAAATTTTTGTTTTATTAGTTTTGATCATGACATTTTTATATTTTGTTATTCATTATTTGTTCTTTGTTATGAAAGATAATTTCTCTAGTCATAGATTAAACATACGAGAGTGCATTGAAGAGGTACAATACATGTATCTCCTCATTGCTTTAATTAAATGAAAATTTTCTTTGATTCTCATCATATTATGATGAATAACTTTGTCATAAGCATGATAGTTTTGTTAAAGAAAAAATTGTGTGTGCTTAGATATAGAAAAAATTTCTTAAAAAATATATATTTAATAATTTAATGTATTTTTAATGACTCAAATTTTCTTTGATTTTTTTACAACACTAGTAAATTTTTAATGTATATGTGTACAGTATGAAATTTATTAAATATTTATAAAAGCATCATTTCTGAAATTTTCCTTTATTCACAAAAAGAAAATTTCAGAAACTTAGTTTCATGGTATCACTTAGTTTAGTGATAATTTAAATATTTATTTGTGAAACATTTAACTATGTTCGTAATTATAACTTCAATTTAACTACTATTTTACTGATTTGCTGCAATAAAAAAGTAGCAGTAATTTATTAGAAAATTTTGATATTATTTTTGTTTTGATAAATTTTTATTGTTTCTTGATGTGAGATTTAATAGATTTATGTAAATATTTCCATGCAGACAAATTGAGGATTTCTAAGAGGTATGATAAACAATTATTTTTTTAGAAATATGTAAATTATATGTGCTTTTGATCTTTTCTGGTGAAAAAAAAATTTATGTATTAATTTTAAATTCAAAACTTTTCATCTGTTGTGGACAAAGTTATCTTTTGTCAAAATGTTAAGTATAAAAATTGTGAAAATTCAATTATTTAGAATCGATTCTGACAAAATGTGTTTAAAAATATTTATAACTGAGAAATCAAAATTGTTTAATTATTTTGACTAATATGTATTTTATGATTCAAAAATAAAGTTTCAACATGTGCTGTTTTCTTTTTCCTTTTTTTCCTTTTAAGAATATTTATCTATCTGTCTGTTTATTTAGCTACCTAACTGTATGTACTTTTACATATGTATAACTGTGTATATATATGTGTGTGTTTGTTTTTCTGTTTAGAAAGACTTGAGTTTTAAGAATGAATTTATTAATTTAAAGTTATCCTACCTCTCAATTTCAATATAAAATTATTGCTACATGTAAATAAATTTTTAGTGTAGGCATTATGTGAAAAATGTTTAATATATAAGATATTGCTTTTATTGAAAATTTACTTATTTTAATGTTGTTTGAAAGGGATTGATATAATGGTAATAAATACATCATGAAGGATGAAAGCAAGTATATATCAGGATTTATCAAAATCTCCAAAAGAGACACTTGTATTTTAATATATAGTGTTTATTTTCAGCAAAATTATATTTAGTTAAGAAATACCAGTTATAAATAAAGAACTGTAAAATAGGAAAATATTCTCCAATTATTCCAAAAAATGTATAGTTTTGAATTTAATATTAATGCATTATGTTTGAACATTGTTTTTAGTGTTTTTATTTTTAGAATTTTTATTTTATTTTCTATAAATTCTGCTAATATGACATATATATGTTTTCTGTTTGTTGTAGAAACACCCTACTATGCATTTAGCTAAACCTTGTGGAAAAGGCCTTATGAATGAAACTTTTCCAAATGGAATAACCAATGGTGCTGCTTGGTACAGTGTTCCAGGTATTTTTTTTTTTATTATTGAAACTCAAATAATTTTGTTATAATTGAAAATCTTATCTAATTAATAATTTTGATTGCAAATTATTTATTTATAAATTCTCACTGTGCTTTTAAATTATGTTCTTTATTTCTCAGATATTTAATTTATTAATCACTAAAATTGTAAAATTGCACAAATAGTTTTATCATAATTTTAAATTAGGAATTTTATTGAAAAACTAAATTTATTCATTTATGGCAGTATTTTATGGATGCAAGTCAAAACTTGTTTAAAAATTTGAATATGATAATTTTACTGCAAATATATGCAGACTGATTTAGCAATAATTAATATTTCAAAATAAAATACATAATTTATGTAAACAAATATTAATAAGTAATTTTAATGTCAAATATGTTTACTATGAAACCTGTAATACCAAATGTAAGAAATGTCTTAGCTAAATTATTTGATTTTTTAAAAAGCAATTTCAAAGATAATATGAGTTCAGTTTAATTAGAAGAACTTTTTGGACATATATATTAAAAAATAAATTATTTCTTTAAAAATTTTGATATGAATTATATTTATTTCTTTTCTATGCATATATTAGATCATTTAGTAAAAATGTTCATGAATTTGTAATTCTAATCTAAACAACCTTATTTCAATCATTATATTTCATTGGCTTCTTCTAAATATTATAAAATTGGGCTTATTGCATTTGATATTCAGAAAAAGATTTCAACAATAAAATAAGAATACAAAATTAGAATTAAAAGGCATAAAATAACTTCTGTGCATAATTAATTTTTCTTCAGAAAAAAATAATTTACAATTTATTTTAAAAAGCTCGTCTTTAAAATTGGGTTGAGTGATTTTTTAATATTAATTCAAAACTAATAAAGAAGTTTTAACTTTGCAATTTCAAATATTGGAATCACACAAAACTGTATTTTAAGTTTTAAAAGCAAAATATATTTGTGAATTTTAAATTAGACGAGATTAAAATATGTTAATCAAAATTATTAATTTAAATTTTAGCTGCCAATAAATTTTTAACATCAAAAATTATTATTATTAAAAAAGTAAGTCACTATTTAAATTCATTGTGTATATTAAAAATTTATAACCATTTGTCTAAAAATTAATTACATTCTCCATTAAAGGTGGAATGCAAGATTGGAATTATTTGCATAGCAACTGTTTTGAAATTACACTTGAACTTGGATGTTATAAATATCCTGAGGCAAATAAATTATCAAAATACTGGGATCAAAATAGAGAGCCTCTAATATCTTTTATTGAACAGGTAAATAAGAGAATGGTCAAAAAATTTAATTTTTAATCATATATATAACAAGATAATATATTCTTGTAATAAATAAATTGAAAAAAAAATACTTCTACACTTTGAGTCTAATAATTTAATAAAATATTTAAATAACACAATTATAAAAATAATATTTATTAATTTATTATTAGTTATATTTATGAGTTATATTTGAGTATGTTAGTTATATACTTGTAAGCATGTATTTAAATAAATAAGTTCATTTATACTATTGTAAATATCCATTAATTTTTCTTGTTGTATTATAATATTAGTCTTCCTCAAACTGAAAACAACTGAAGTTGATCATTTTAAGCATTTATGATAAACTTAATTTAACTGATTACTTAAACAATAAGCAAGATATATTGATTAATTAAAATTGTTTGAGTTAAATTTGTTAAGATATTTTTTCACTCTTTTATAATTTCTTAATCTTCTCACTTTCTTTATATCACCAATGAAAAAATTTATTTTGTTAACTATGTGTGGTTACTTCTATATGATCACCATCATTAATTTTTTTCATCTTTAGGGTCCCCCCCCCATTTTCTCTTCATCTTATGTTGCATTAATAAATAATCTAAAATTAAAAAAAAATGCATTTATTTATTACAAAATTTTTCTTTTGCCTCCTATATTTAACAAAAAGGCATTTGGTAAACACTTTATCATATTTGGAATTTCTCATTTTTCATGAAAATACTGATTTCATTACATCATTGGAATATTTTTTCGAGAACAAAGTTTAAATTTTATCCTTGTGTTATTCAAAATCTATATTGATTAGAATTTAATTATTTATATTTTAATTGATATTTGCAAACATTTTTAAAGGTAAAATTATCGAGCAAATTTTTTTATATTGTTCTCTCAAGTATTTAACCACATATTTTTCATTGCTTAGACAAATATTTTTTTGGTATTATTAAAGTATTAATCACTTTTGAAAATATATTAGTGTGCAACTGATATTTAGAAATGGCAGATTCTTAGGTGTTTGTTTATAATTTCAAATAGTTAATTAAAGCATTTTCTATATCCACAATATATTTTACATAATACTATAACTTTATGAAATTGTGTGTAATTAAATTAAGTATAATTTGAAACAATTTAAAATTTGTTTGGAATGTTTAAGTTTAGAAGTTAGTCATATTTTAATAAATGCTATTTAAAAAGTTTCAAAGAAAAGCATGAATCTTAAAGATGATCAAATACTAAAGATCATTATAGTATGAGAATTGTAAAACAATTTTCAACATTCCTCAAGGTTAAAAAAAGGTTTTGAAGGTTTGGGGGAAACGATATATATCTATAAGTTTATTTTGATTTCTGAATTTCTTTTTTCACCAGTTACAGTTTCTACAGTGTTTCTTTGAGAAAATTTTACAATGATTGTCAGGTAGTTTTATGTAGTTGCCTATATTCTTAATGCCAGTTTGTTTCAGAAGTTCCTCTTGTTAATAAATTGAACTATTATGATATTGTTATTGCAAATGTGTTAATTGAACTTGCTTAACTTATTGAACTTGCAAATATTTAAAGATATTTTTTAATAAAAAAAGGACTTGTTTATTTATGAACATTGTTCAAAGCTTACTGTAAAGAATATTTCTAAATGATATAATATGTTTTTATTAATATTTTGTTTTAAATTTTATGGTTTGAAGTACTCATGTACTTTATGTTTATATTCCAAAATTAATTAAAATTTGATTATCACTGATAATGATTTTTAATGCTTAATATTCTTAATAACAAATGAATAAGCATATAAAAATTTATTTTAAATAAGAGTATTATATATATATATATATATATATATATATATATATATATATATAATGTAAAATCTTCATATATAATTTGAAAAAGGACAAATTTTAAAGAAAGAGTTTTTTTCAGGTTCATAGTGGTGTTCATGGTTTTGTGAAAGACAAAAATGGTAATAGGATATCAAATGCAACAATTCATGTTATTGGTATAGATCATGATGTTATCTCTTCTGAATATGGTGATTATTGGAGGCTTTTAAGTCCTGGGAAATATGTTTTAATTGCAAGTGCTGATAAGTAAGTCTCTTTTACTCTATCTCTCATTTATATATATATATATATATATATATATATATATATATGTTACCGTGAAAGACCGAAATCAGAGAATGTCGACATTCACTGGTGAATGTCAACACATACCAAAAACGTTGGTGAAAGACCGTACAATTGATTACATTTCTTGCACTTTCGGACCATCGCCGGTATATGTCGACAATCACAGACAAGCTTTGGTGGAATTTGAAAAGATGATTAAAGAGCTCGAAAAGGAGATAACAGAAGGCAACGTCAACAAAGAGGTGCGGCCTAGAGCACGTTGTGCTTTGCTGGAACACAAGGTCAACAGAGAGGCAAAAAGATAAGAAAATGCAAATCTGCATTTCTCCTCTCCGGATACGGAGAGATGAAACGCATATTCAAGATTCACCATTAGTGCATTGGGGATGTCGACATTTGCCGGTGTAAGTGAGAAATGAGGATATCTAGCAAATATTTCGGACATACACCAAGCGACTACGTGAATGTTGACATTCACCAGCGAATGTTGACATTCACCAGATTTCGGACTTTCACGGTAACATATATATATATATATATATATATATATATATATATATATATATATTTATTTATTTATTTATTTATTTATTTATTTATTTATAATAGCCATTTTTAATGTTTTGCTTAGTTTATTTTTTAATTTTAGAATTTTATATTTTGAGAACTTAGTTAAGTGAAAATGTGTATGTGATCATAAATTATAGAAAAATAAAATATACTAACATTTTGACATGGAACCTGGTGAACAATATTTATGGTAATGAAATAGTCCTATTTTAATAAGCATTATATATATTGCTACTTTTATTTTGTTTCATAGTTCGGTATATAATTTAACAAATAAAGATTTAAAATATACTATACAGACTAAGGATTTAGTTTTAAAAGATTGTTCTATAATTCTTTATTTTGTTGATAGTGTCAGTACAAAAAGTATCTTCAAGTGAAAAAAATACCTAGTTATTACTCTTGTTAATTCAAAACATTTAATATATCAGTGATTTCCCATAAATAAAATATTTGTAAATCAGCAATGGGAATGCTAATTTATACATAATACAGATAAAAAAATTCTTACTTTTTCTCACATTTGCAGTTGGAAAAAAACTTAAAAATTAGCAGCCTTTTTTTAATGATCTTAATACTTTTCTACTGATACTTTTGATACTGAAAAGTATATTGTATGTTTGATTGCATATTATTCAAATGATACTGACATATTGTCAGAATAACCTTGCAAAGCTAGTGTGATATTTGTTATGATGTCTACCAAATATTACTTTTTGAATGAAATTGTGATTAATAATGAATTTTTTATGTTCTACATAAAATATAAGATAAGTTAATTCAAATTTTATAAATATGTTTGTAAAAATTAGAAAGTTAAATTGGCAGTATAGTTGAGGGATTATTGTTTACTAAGTCACATTCAAGCCTTTACATGATTATCGTTTATTTTCTGAGCTCACATATTTGTTGCAACTAAAATAAAGGATTAATTATTGAAAACTAAATATATGGTGTTTTATTATTAATTTATCAAATAGAATTCTTTATATTTTCTTATTGTGACCTTATTTTTCTGTATATAATCCACAGTCATGTATTATCTGCAAGACCTTTTTTTCTAGTAAAAGAAAAAAAGCTTTGCACTGTCAGCATAAATTTTTTTCAGCGAATAGTTGAAAATAGATACTGATGATATGGGTTTCACATAAAATTAAAAAAATGCATAGTATGATTAAAAATGTAACAAATTGTACCGTAAAGAAACATTTATTATGAAAAATATCTCTTTGGATCCACTTCATAAGTAAAGTGTTATGAGATGAAAGCATAGGATCGATCAAGAATGACAATTCCGAGAAGATTCTAGTAAAACTTATCAATTTTTAGGTTTTAATAACTTTTTAAAACGATGTTAGAGACATATTTTAAAAATAAAATATATTTGCTATGTTAATATATAAAGAAAAAAAATGGATTATTTTCGAACTGCATATTGGATACATTTTTCATGTATACCATGCATGCTTTGTTTTTCACTTTACATTTAACAGGTTTGTTGACATTTTTTTGTTTGCCTTCGCTATAGCTTTTAATTTAAAATTTGCTGTGTGACTTAAATGTTTTCACTTGCATATGACGAAATAGAAATTTGAATATTTTCAGAACAATATAGTTCACATTGAGACAGAATGCAAAATGACATTAGTGAATTGTAACTGTAATATCTTTCTGAAGAAGTGAATACGTTCTTGAATGTAATTGAACAAAGCTGATTATAGCTGAAAAAAGTCAGCCGTATTGTGCCACCTCCTGTTATTTATTTTACAAAACATAAACAGTAATTAAAACTTTCTTGTAAGTCTTTCTAATGAAGAATCACATTATCCACTGGGCTGTATAATACACATAACAAAATTCAGAACTTTTTTAACACATAATCCGCAGATTATATACTGGAAAATATGGTAATTAAAGAATGTAATAAAATATCAAATTATGAGAAGATTTCAGTAAATATTTTAATGTTTTATATAGAATATTTTTTTATGTAATATAATATACTAAAACTGTAAAAATATTTTTTACAGTTTTAGTAATAAGAATATCTTATTTAAATTAGATTATAACTTTGTAATATATTTTTTAATATATAGCTTATCAATTATTTAATTTTTGTCTAAATTTATTTTTTATTCTTCAAGGTATTCTCGTAGCACTCAAGAAGTTAATGTTCCTGATGATACTCTGGGTATTCAAGTAAACTTTACACTTGATAATCAATTTTTTCAGTGGTCTGAAAAGCAAGATTTTAATATATTAGAAAATATTGATGATAAATACTTAGATTACATGGAATTACATAATGAATTATTAAAACTTTCTTCTGAAAATCCCGACCTTGTAAGACCTATGGCAAATTTTGGAAAAGATGGTAGAAAAGCTTTGAATTTCATAATTATTTCATCTGAGGTTAGTTATAGATTTACCATTACTAATTAATAGAAACTTTGTTTACAGCCTGTATACTTTTTTAAGTATTCCATAACTTGTATATTTTTATTTTAACAATTTCTGTATAAGAGCTGGATCCTTTCTTCTAAGTTAACACCTTTTTATATTGTAATTAAAGCTTACATTTTAGAAGACAAGTAATCGTAAAAATTTATGAAATTTATCTAATAATTTAAAAAATTCAAGCATTTTTTTTTATACTGTTTTAAGATAGGAAAGTTGAGTTATTTTATTTCAGATGACATTTTCCTGTTATTTACATTTTGATTTGGAAATTTAATTAATGTTTTAATTCTGTTTAACATCTTTGAGATTTTATGTAGCCTTATGAAAAGTTGAATTTTATTTATGAATCAATGCCATTTATGATTTTTTTAAAGTTATTATATTAGTAACATGTCAATATATGAGAAGTAAATGCAGTAATTAACTTCTTATATGTATTTCAACTTATACCATTTGCTTTACCTACTAGCAATTTTAATTATAATAAATAATATTGAACTTTTTTCAAAATGAACTCATGTAGCAATCTACTCTGATCATTGATTATAGAAGTCTTCAATTAATAATTACAAGTGTATATTTATGTCAGTTATAAAATTATAAATTGAATATTATTTTGTACTGTGTATACTTGTCATATATTTGTGCATAAAGCTGATTTATATTATTATAAGCATATATGAATGCACACACACATGTATATATATTAAAGCATATTTCTTAATATGTACAAAATATAATTTATTGTGTTGCTGACAATATTGACATTATTATTTATATGCAATACTAATATATATTTATTAAGATTTTTGTTAAGTGCAAGAATAGGGTAAGAAATTTTTTGAGTAGATTATTAAGACTAATTTGTTCTTATAAAAGTAATTGTTTTTAAAATTCTAGAAAATTGCATTGGTTTAAGTATACAATTTTCAAATCAATGAACTTATATTTTCTATTACAAAACAAGTTAATTTGAATTATTTAGTGCAATAAAATATCAATGCTTTTAATGTATAGGTAGAAAAAAGTGATCACAAACGTAAAGTTGCAATAATTGGTGCTCTTCATAGCTTTCAACCAAGTGGTAGAGAATTGTGTGTTAGACTTGCTCGTCATCTTGTTGAGGGTTTGTATAAAAATTAATTTTTATACCTTTACATTTTATCAGTTTCTTTATAAAATTTTCTGAATTTTACTTAAATGTTTGTTGTAATTTTTATATTTTAAAATATTTTAATCAAATATACGTTTTTAATAGTCTACGTTTAAGATTAATTGTTTTATTCATTTAAAATTTTGAACACATTTTACTTTTCCTTCTTATTATAAAATATACTCCTTTTTCTATTAAAATTTTATTTCAAACTTTTCTATGATTAATTCTTTTTAATTGTCTTTTTAATTTTAAACCTTCCATACATTTTTACAAAATATATTTTTGCTTAAATGTATAAATTTTATTATTCTGTTATAAATTTCTCAACATTCTAAATGAGAATTAGAAAAAGTAGCAAAGTTAGTTTTTTGATTAAGTTGAGCTAATATTTTTAAATATTGCAATTTATAGTTTTAGAAATAGATATACATATTAAGTTTCATTAAATATTGATGATGTTTGTATTTTTAAAATTTCATTTATTACTTTTAAAAATTTTAATTTTAGGTCAAAAGCGAGGTGATCCACTTATCACAAAACTTTTAAATAATTTAGCTATTCATATTATCCCATCTGTTGATAATAGGGGTTTTCAAAATCCTAACCACAAACATTCTGACATTTCAAATAATTTGGATTTCGGTGACAAATTTGGTGATGACTATGATGGAGTTTTTTCTCCTGTGGAAGGCTTAAAAAACAATCTCAATTCTTATCATTATACTTCCCTATTAAGTCTTGAAGAAGAAGGGTTAGAAATAAGGTTAGTGATTTATTTTTTTGCAAATTGATTTTTTTATGTATATTCACATTTATATTTTTCATAATTTAAGAATATTAAATAAAATATTATTAACTATCTGATTGAAGTTGAATTTTATTTTATAGTTGAAAAAAATTTTTTGATTAATCAATTTTTTATGCAATCTTTAGCATATAGAACAAACTTCAGAAATTTTGTTTATATTAATTTTTTGTCACTTTTAAAACTGGTTAAATTTTAAAATAAAAAACTTTTGTCTCACCATTTTAAAGTATATAAATTTTTAAAGGAAGTGATAAATAAAGTATGAAAATTTCAATTAAAGACTGATAAATTGTAGATTATAAAATTCTAAACCTCATGAATCAAAAATAAAAAGGGATAGAAAATTATATATTTTAAGTATTCTTTTCTTTTGTCACATTTATTACTTTTTAAAAGTTGCTAAATTGTATTACAGTTTTTACAGTTATCTTATTAGATGAATGTTTCTGCATTTCTCTTCTATGCATTTTGCATTAAGGATTTTTTTGTAAAATCCTTTATAATATGCTTATAAGGTTGAAAAAAACTACTCCTTGCTTCACAATATCAAGAGTATATGAATTAAATGTTTTATTGAAAAAAGGAGTAATTATATATATATATTGTAGAAAATATGAGAATAAATTATATTTTTTGTTTTCTGCTAAAATAAATTCATGCCCAAAATTTTTGTGAAATCTATTAAAAAAATACTTCAAATGATTTTTAGATTTTGTGCTGCATACTTTACTGATGATATTACTTCATTCAGTGTTCTACTCATCCAAATATGCAGCATACACTTTTTTTTTAAATTTTCCTTCATTAAATTTCTAACGCTTGAATGTATTTTATTTTACATCTGAATCTTGTGATGGTTCATTTAAAAATTTGTAGATAATACATGTGAGAAACATTTTACATATTATTTTAAGAACTTGTTAATCCTGATCAATGATATGAATTATTCTTTGGTTCAAATATTATCATGCCCCAGTTTCCATATTTTTAAATGATTATTAACACATTAAATATTTTTATGTGTACTTTTTCAGACTTAATTTTAACTATTATTCTTCAATTTAATGTTTTTAATTGAAAAAGTATCTTTTAGTATTTATAAGTGCAAATATTAGAAGGGAATTGGCATGAGCTACATTTTGGTACACATGTAGAGCAGAAAATCAGAAATCACACCACAGTTATATCATGCAAGTGTGAAAAGATACATCATTACATTAATCCTTTTACTTGTGGCTGAGCTGATAGCCAAATGGTTGGAGCTCTTGCCTTTGGTTCAACAGTTAATAGGTTTGAATCCCACTTTGGATGTTTGTAGTCGTTCGGAATCCTTTTTAAGTCATAGGTTCTGTTTTAATTACCCTTTGTGTACAAATAATTACTGGTGAGCGACATTTAAACCCAATCTTTTGTTTGTGTTAAATGAGATAAGGAGAATTTTATATTCCAGAATCTGCTTCTTAATTTCAAAATCAAATATTTTAATAGTACTTTTATTATAACTTCACTGTTCTTAAAAGATTTTTCAATTTTCATGCATGATAATATATGAATCTTATGGGGAATAATCTCAAGAGATCACATTTTTCATAAGATATTATCTATTTAATATTTGTTAGCTCTGAAATATATTCTTATGCTTAATAATTTTCTGCTTTAAAGTCATTAATCATACAATTTACTATTTATCATTACTTGTTCAACCAAGCTGGCAATTAAATTGTTAATGGACTGTTCCTTATTCAGTAGTTCAGAGTTTGATTGTCTTTTTAATCATGAATTTTTGTAGTAGTCCTTAATCAACTGTTAACTGTAAATTCTAAACTAATTAGCCCTTAATCTTGTGAAAAAGTGATCACAAAATAATAAAGGACAAAGGAAATTTGTTTTGTTGTATATATATATATATATATATATATATATATATATATATATATTCATACAATTTGAGTACAGATAACAACGTTAAAGTTTTTTTTGCATTCATTTAAAAATAATAAATGGATCCCCAAATTTTGTATTGTGCTAAAAGAAAAATAAGAATATCCTTTGATGAAAAATAATACATTAAAAAAATCATTAAAAGTCCAACTTTCTGTAGTAAACAAATAATGTGTATTAAGGTTAATATTGAGAGGATGCCCACTGAAATTACAGTAGCATAATTTACATATCATTAGTATGTAAAATTTAAAATTTTATTATAAAAACCTACAGAATTAACAATTTAATTTTTCTGCCATGAATGCTTTTAACTGAAATATTTTTCTAGATTTATTTCACTCACAGTTTATTATTAAATTTGCTTATTTTTTTGGCAGTGGTAATTAAATAGATGCCAATCTATAAATAATAGTTATAAATATGTAAATATTTTCTAAAACTGATTCTTATTGTTCACTGTACAATGATTGCTTAATGATTATAAATTGTATTATAATTACTATTTTGTGTTTAAGATTTTTGTATAAGTCTTTTTTTTCATGAGGAATATAATATGGTTTGGGACAATTTTGTCAATTACTTGTGATGTTCTACAAATATTTGTTTCATATTTGATTCTTATAAAAGTTTGTGTTATGCAAAATAAACATATTAAGAATACCAAATGGCTTGAATATCATTGGTAAAGAATATAATTTGATTTTTTTAAAGTCTGTCCAATAGATATATTCCTTCTCTAAAAAAATCTTATTTTATTGAAGTTCATACAAAATCTTTAAATATAACTATTTTCTAAGTATAGATATATTTTAGTTGAAAATACTGTCTGAAATGTTTATTATTTTTTTATAATTTAACTATATGTGTGTTTATGTATACTTAAATAAATCTTAAGCCTGAAATGTAAAAAATGAAATTATGACATGTAAGTTTAACAGCAAATAATATTTTACATGAAAGAAAAAAAAAAGTAGTTTTCTTAATATAATTTCTCTACATCACATAATGATTTTTAAGTCTCAATGATGCAAGGTTAATTGATATTTCCAAATCTCAATATATTTCATGGAAAACTCATGTTTTAATAAGCACAAATTATTTATTCATTTATTTAAAATATAATATATATGCTTATATATAATATTAGTGAAAGAGGCATTTAGAAATAAAAAAAATTGAGAATTTCTTTATTCCTTTGTTAAATGCATAACTTTTAAATGTAATTTTTATGAAATCTAAATTTTTAAATCAAAAAAGAAAGTTGTGAACCTTTTATATTATTGTTATTATTAAACTTGTTTTATATTTTATCAGCCCAAAAGTTGGAATTTTCTTCGAATATATGCAAAGTCAATTTGTTAAGTTTAACTATTTAATTTTCATGTATTACTTTTTAAGTTTATTTTGTCAGAAAATGCATGTTTTAAATATGTTAATGAAAATATATTTTATTTTCTAAATAAAATTGTTTTGTTCTGCATCACAATTTTCAAGCATGCCTGTGAGTGTTTTAGAAGAAGAAAATAGTCTGGAGACTGAAACATTTAGACTGTTATCACATGCATTTGTTAGTCATCATCCATTGTTATCGAAAGCTACTATGTGTGGAGAAAAATCTACTTTAAGTCCTTCAGATCAAGTGTCTAATTCTTTACTTGACTATGCCTATTCAAAGCATGGAACAATAGCAGTAGGCATAATTTGATTTATTTTTATTTAATAATTTATTTTTTTCATATTAGTTTATTACATATTCCAGTTAAGAGATGTTATTTAAAATTTATTTTTTGAGCTATTGTTATTTATTTTTATCACTATAAATAAAATACATTCAAATATTTATAATATTTTTGAAGAATAATTAATTTGAAAGAGGGATTTTTTAAAGCAATGAGAATGCTTAGTTTTACCTTTACATTTTTAGATATACGTAATTCTGATTATATAGATTAGTTATAATTAAAGTGACACTATTCAGACCACTTTAGAACTTATTCTGCCTAATGAGTTTTGATGAACCTTGTTATATATATATATATATATATATATATATATATATATATATAATCTGTTACTTAGATAGGAAAAAGAGTTTCTGCAATAAAAATAGTTCTAAATGTAATTACCAGAAGGAATTATAGCTTTTAGAGAAAAAGGAAAAATCTATTGAATCAAAATTTATTCATTTACAGAATGTGCTCAAAGGGTATGCTCCTTTAACATCAGTTATGTGCTGAAAGCACATTATAACATGTTCAGTGAAAACTTAATTGATTTCAACAGTATGGCATGTACTGTTGGCTTTCAAGTCCTTATTTCTCTTCCATAAACTCCATCTTATAGGAATTCCCAATGCCAAAAGACAGTCTACAGTCTGTCTGACCAATAAGACAGATAAACAGTTGGAAAATCTCTAGATATTACACTAGTCTTGACAATGATTCAGTAATTCTTTAACTTGGCATCCAATGTGAGATCTTTTGGAGTGATGGCTGTTATTAATTTGTATGATCTGTATGCCTAAAAATATACTTGTTTGATCCTCATTTGTGATTGAAGGAAATCGTGAGACAAATAAAAATTAAAAGTAGCTTGTGACCAACTAAAATATTACACACAAGGGAGGAAGAGTTTTATTTTAAAATACTGCTTATTTTATATCAAACATATAAAATGTATTTAAAAATGCATTTAAGCATATATTAATTATAAACAAAAATGTTTTTTTTTTGGTTGTGTAATTTATTTCAATTTAAACTTAGTTAGAGGAATGTTTCTTATTTTTGTTTGTGAAATATTTCTAATTTTAGTTTTAATTAAAATATCGTTCTATTTTGTATTCAGATTGCTGCTCATATTAGTTGTAATAATAATCCAGATTCCAGAGTACTACCATCACTTTGGCAAAATAATTTGCAGTCATTAATTAGTTTTCTTCATGCATCAACTCAAGGTATTATTTTTGGAAAATATTCTTTTTTTTTTAAATTACTGTGTTGTAACATTTAAATTCTTTACATAAACTTTACCTATGTTCTTTTTAGTTTTTCTAGTCATGTTTGTTATTATGTTCTATATCATTTTTAACATTATAAGTGTCATTTTGAAAAAGATAAATTTACATAACTTCATAAAATCTATTTTTGATTTCTTTGTAAATGTTGCTACAAATGAATTTTTAAACTTAATATGTACCTTTTCTTCAGTACTGTTAAAAATATTTGACTTTTTCTCTTAACCACAGAATTTAAACCCATTTTATATTAGTCTTAAATAAAGTTCAACATATATAAAATTTCAAAAAATGCTTATTGTTGAAGATATTTTTTGTTAAGATGTGATTTTTAATTAAGAAATTGAACCAAAAATTCCATTTCTTACTTATAAAATTTGATGTTAGACTGTTGCTATATTTAATATTTCAATATTTTAGAAGCTAAAAGTTTTCTGAAATTTTTATCATTTATTACCAATTAGCCTGTAAAACAACTTATTAACTTATGAGACCAGACCATATTAGTAAACCATTACTGTCAATTCTCCTAGATTTTACTAAAATTATTTATACTTAAGTATGTAATTAAATATTATAGCTAATAATTTGTAAAAAAATCTATTCAAAGTTTGCATAACTTTAATTTTAATTACTAAAAAATGTTGCAGTTATTATAAAGTATGAGAACAAATATTAGATTTAGTCGTAAATTATTTCTTATATTAGAATTTCTTAATAGAATTATTAGTCTTACTTATATTGGAATTTTTTGGTTTTCTGTTTAGTAAAAAATACTTTCAATATTTGAAGCCAATATATTTGAAATATATATACTTATATAAAGTCTTATTTAATATAAAATAATGAATTTAGCTAAAAATAATTATTCTTCAAATATGTGTTGTTTTGCATGACTGAATATTTTAAGAAAATAAATTTTTGAAGCATGCATTATCACAAAGTAGATAAAACAGATCTTATTTAAATATAATCAATATTTTGCCAAATACATGAAAATGTTTCATATGTTTTGTTTCTATAAATTTGTACATCAAGGCCTAAAATAATTATTTTAGGTCTTGATGAGGTGTTTTTTTTTATTGAATTTAAACTAAATGTTAAGGAAACTAAAGCATCTGATTTTAGAAAGAACTCAAGATCGATTAACAATCAATTCAAGAAACAACAGCAAAACCAGGGAGAAGAATATAACAACCACATAATCTGTCCAACATGCAAAGGTGGTGACAACATTCTTCAATCCCCCCATTGCAATTTTGTAATTAAATTTAATAAATTAGTAGAAATCCATATATTTAAGTATAAATAGCATGCAGAGAAATTATATAATTATACATAGCAATGAAACAAAATTAGTAATGAATTGAACAATAATTTATAATTGAGTAATGATGCAAAGAAAAATAATGTGCTTAGTAAATAAGATTAATATTAGTTGCAAGTTTGGTAAATTTCAAATTTTAGTGCAATGCAAATTTTATTTAAAATTTTGTATTTCTAAAATATAAATTTTTTGAGATACATCTTTTAAAAGATCCAATGGGTTCTTTAGAAGACCTTTTAATTAAATCGCTTAATTTTACATTTTCTTTTATACATAGCTCAACAACAAATCTACATTCTTCATTTCTAAAATAGATTTTTACAAAATTGTTCATCATCACTATTTGTTCTTAATCACCAAAAGCTCTCAATAATATTGCCAAGATTAACAATATACCTTGAAAGACTACAATATGAATAGTAAATATTTTCACCAATTTCATCAAACTACGTATCACCAACAACAGTTTCTTAAAAGAAAATATAATTTAAAGCAAAATACTTTTGAGATTTCAAAAGTCCAAAAAAAGTTTGTCACCAAGAAGATTGTCTACTTTGTTCAATGCATAGAGTTCTAGGTCTGCTATATTATTTGGAAACTGTAATTTAGAAATGTATAAACTTAGAGGGCAAAATGTCAGTGATTTTGGGAACTATTAAAAATTTAAAGTTTGAGAATAATCACTTTATTTGTGTAATTATGGCTTGAAGTTAAGATCTAACAATTAGTGGGGTGCCATTAATTCTACAAATTGGTGCATAATTTTTTTTAGCCAAGTTCAATGAGAATTGTAATAAGTTATAATATTTCTCTGTGAACCTCTATCTAATATCTCAAAATAGCTAAAAAGATTTTTTTAGAATTTTTCAACTTTTTAAATCGCAGTGCAAATTTTTATTTCCCTACTTTGTCTACATTAACACTGGTGAATGTGTATGATGCCTTCTACAGTTGAGAAGTGGCTTGTGGATATATAAAATCTGCACATGTTTCAACTTCTGTCTGTCACTAGAAAAGAATGTTCTTTTTAATGGAGAATAAGGGCTTTTAGAATAAGTAGAACAGTTAAATTTAGATTTACTATCCTTAACTAAATGCGAATTTCTTTTGAAGTGATTAAAACAGTATTTGTTTTTTTGCAATGTTATATGATTCAAAGATGGTCAATTTTCAGTATATATATAATACAAACACTAAAATGATAATCATTACTAATTATCATGTTTTTTTTCCCAAAATCTGCATACTTGAAGCATTTGATTGTAAGTTATTCTATCAATTTTCATAGGAGTCGTTGGACATATTAAAAGTAATGATGGATTTCCTCTGCCTTCTGGTCATGTGCATTTGACTAACAGTAAAAGAATATTCCCTGTCGACTCATCTATGGCTTTTTATAGCATTTTATTACCTACTGGTTCTCATATGTTGCATTGTAAGTTTAATACATTTAATTTAAGCAATTTTTTGATAAAACAAAAATTTTCCCTTAATGCATATAAAAGTACTTTAACGCATTTAAAAACATCCATGTTTCTTATAAAATGAATTTTCGCATTTTTATTATTACTAATGTACTATAAGTAATCCAAGAGAATTTACTTTGTTAGTACCTATCTCAAAAATAAATTTTCATTACATTTTTAAAAGAAAATAATATTTATTTTTTATCATTTTTTTATATTTTCTTGAAATGTACTTTATTCTTAAAAACGTGAAACAATTGTAGTTAAATATTTTAATTTAAGAATGAACTCATTTTCAAAATTTATGGAATTAAAAGTTTGCATTCCATTTTTATTTCATAAATCCTAATTTTTGCGTATAATATATTTATGTGTTCTAAATATGTTTTTATAGTTAGTAATATTTTGGTAATAGAAGTTATTGTATGGTAATTATTTAATGGTAATAGAATCATTTATTTCTTAATGAAATACATTTTGTCTTTTTGCAGTTTCCTCATCAGGAAGAGAAAATGCTTCAAAATTAGTCACTGTGGAAGAAGGAACAATAATAAATCTAGATGTTGTGTTGGATCCTATAATTTCAAATATTCAGTATAATGATTATCCTATTTTAGAAAAAACTCTTAGTAACATTGTCAAAATGAATCCTAAAATTTCAAAATTTTTCAGGTCAGTTATCATATTTTCAATTTGCGTTTATTTAATACTAATTATTATATTTATACTTTCAAAAACCTATACTTATTTTTATTCATAAAATCATACAACAATTTTTGCTCTGATTTCTGTTTGACTTAAGCAAACAAAGTAAAATTATGTAAAACCTTTTCAACCATAATGTTAAAATTTATTTCTTTTTTCCTGTAGCATAAGAAATGTTAGGCTTGATAGTTTTGCTAAATATTTGTTGAACATACTTTTGTAAAATTTATTACATGATTTTAAAAGATGTAATTATTTAAAATACTTATTTTAATATTAAAATAGCAAAAATTTCAATAGAAAGCTCAAATGATAAGACTCAAGAATATTCCAACTAAGAATAGATGACTGTTGTAAAAAACTTAAACGTTTTAAAATTTCATAGAAAGTTTCTAAAACTAAAAAAAATCTTCAATTTAATTTTAATGTAATGTTAACAATCAAATGATTTTGTTGATTTTGCCAATGCATTATTAAGGATAACAATCATTTTATAAGGTAAAAAACACTAATTATTTTTAAGATTTTGGAAAAATTATCTTTCTTAATTATATATATTTTTTTGGACAAAAATATTTAATTATTTTTAAATGGTAAATATCATAAATAAACTTTTTTATAATTAGAAAAATAATTTAAAAAAATAGAGCATAAAAAATTCCATTTAAAAATTGTTTGAATCAATAAGAAGACTAATAATACATTCATAGTCATTACTATTTTACTTATTTAAGAATCTTTTGTTTATTTAAATCAATAATGAGCTTAATTTAATATTATTCAATATAAGAATAAATAATATTAAATTATTTATTCTTGAATGAATGCCAGGTATTTAACAGTTTTAGATACTGAAAATAAAGTTATATAATCTTATTTCTTCCTCTTTATTTCTTTGGAGTTATTTGCTAGTAAGATGATTTCTTGTTGAAAATGTGTGGAAATTATGATGTTAAATTGGTTTTATTTAAAAAAATTGGCCTTATACCTTTTAAAATATTGACTATATTAAAGATAATAATTTGGTTCTTATATATGTATGTATCTGTGTGTGTCTATATGTATGTGCATGTATACATGGATGGGTTTTAAGGTAATTAAGTATGATAATAGCTAAGTACAAAGTAACACACGCACACACACACACACACACACACATATATATATATATATATATATATATAGACATTTTAATTATATAAATATAATTTTCTTTTAGTCTTGGAGAGAGTAAAAATCATAAACAACTGTGGGTATTAAAAATAAGTAACAGTGACGAAAAAGAATCTACTCTACCTATTGTTCGATTTATGGCTGGTTTAAATGGGTATGAGCCTGTAGCAACTGAGCTTTTGATTCAACTTGCAAAGCATCTAGTTTCATTATATAATAAGGATACTGCAATTACTGATGTAAGCTGTATTTTGATTTGTAATTTCATGAGAATACTTCTGTATATTTATAATGAACATTTATTTCTTTTAACATTTCTATATTTTTACTAACCAATGCCAAAAATTTCATTTTTACTTGTACATTCATGCTTAACAAATAATAGACAATTACTTAAAATATTTTTATGGGACTATGCAAATTAGAGCAGTAGTTGTTAATAAACATTTTTTGAGAGTTTTTTAATCAAAATGTATATGTTGCTTGGGTACCACTAAAATAATTTTTCTTCAAAACTTTCTTTTAGCTTTTTTATTACCGTTTTTTCTTCTAATTTAGGCATATGCAGAATGTTTTTTAACATTAATTTGATATTTTCCAGGGCTTTTTTCACAAGTTTATCAGTTGTTGGACAAATAGAAACTTCACTATATTTTGAAAAAGGGCTAATCACAATATAGAAAGAAAAAAACCTTTGAAAATTAACTATTGATTATTGAAAATATGGTATTTTTGATATAAAATATATATTAAACATAACTTTTGACTGAACTAAAAAGATGACAATATCAAATCTCATTCAAAATTTGTATTTAGAGTTAAAAATGGGTGCTGATTGTCAAAAATAACCACCATTTTCACGGCAAAAGTATTTCATTCTCCTATGGCTGGTCATCAGAAATATTTATTACTATTTGTGATGTATTTTCCTTCAAATAATCAACACTCTAACACGACCTTAATAACTGCTGAACACTATAATGGTATTAACTTTGTTGAGAGTGAAATATAAAGTATAAAACTAAAGTCTTAACTCATTTTCAAAAAGACTGATCACATTTAGTTTTATTTATAATAAAATTGTAGAGAGAATTTTATTTATGGATATTTTTGATTATCTTTGGTTTTTTTTTAATGCTTTCCAAAAGCATATTCATTTATTTATAAATGTAAAAAAATTTTGATTTGGATAAATAATTTTGGATTAAATAAATTTTGAATATTAATAGTAATAAGATTATAACAGGTGTAAGTATCAAGGATATATATCATAATATTTAATGAAATTTTTTTTTAAATTTTATTATTTGAAAAATTTGTTATCACTTTTTGCCTAATGCTTTCACTTTTTTAAACAAATCTGAATTTTTAAATTGAAAAATTAATAGCATTTTGTACTAAAATAATATTAAAGTCAAAGTGATATTTAATGTAAAAAAAATCACTCCTTTTTATTAGAAATTCAAATTTTTAAATGTACATTTATTAACATTATCAAATTTGGAAAATTGAGGCTAATATGTTTTATTAACAAATTATTTATTACTGCAACTTTGCTTCTGAAATATCTAATAATAGCTTTATCTTTTACAAAATTTAAAAAATTATTTAATCATGATAAATTTTAAGAGACAATAAGTGTTTTGGTTACTAATAATTTGTAAATATTAGTTCACATCTCACAACTCTTTTAAAACTGAAAATTTTGCTTATTGCACATCATTCAAGTTAATGATTCTCCTAACTTTTATTTAGCTTAAGAAGAGCAAAAAATCGCAGTTTTGGGTTTTTATTTGTACGCTAAATAATCTAAAAAAAAGTAATACAGAAAAATCAATATAAATGTACTTTTAATTCTTAAAACATAATAAATTAAGATTTTATTATTAAACCTAAAAAAAATAAATAAATAAAATTGAGAAATGCAATTTTAATATTGAATAACATTTTTATAGAATCCAAATATGTCTATTAAATTCAATATTCTATAATAATAATAAATTTCATAAAAATAAACTAAATTTTTTCTCTTTTTCAATATAGAATAAATAATTTAAGGCTTACTGAACACTTTATGAAACTATATTAAAAAAACATGAATAATCTGTTTTTATACTCTTTTTTCTTTTTTCTTTTTTTTTTACTTGTAGAATTAAGATAAATTATGTTTATATTTGTGTATATTTAATAATTTCCCATTTATTCAAAATATTTTTTATTTTGAATGTGCAGCAAAAATTATAAAATTAACCTGTTAATTTAAATATATAATTTTATAAAATAGAAATTTTATTATTTAACACAGTATTAAATTTACACAAAATATCAAATATTTTCAATAATTAATAATAAATAATTATTGTACATTTCTCCCTTCAATTTGTTAAATTTTATGTTTTATATGATATGTAAGAAGAATGATATTTTTTACATACCTGTTTATTTTCTGAATGTATATACTTTACTTATGGAATAATAGTATCAAACCTGCTCCCAATGTGTTCCAAACATTTCTTGAAAATGCGTGTAAGTCTAAAATGCATAACATAAAGAGATTTTCTTTTTCTTTTAGTATAGATAATCCCTTTTGTTTTAATGAAAGTATTTAATGGAGAAATAAGTTCAAATAAATTAATGATTACGTTGTGATATTTTCTCTTTTTTTATATGAATAAGTCCCTTTATTTTCTTGTATGTATTTAATGGGATATTAGATCAATTGAAATTAATGTAGCTAATTTTATTTTACAATCTAAACCATTATCAAATATGTGATCTAAATCATGATCCAAAATCAAATGTTGCATGGAAACAGCTATAAACCAAACATTTATGGAGACTGGTATCTCCATAAATGTTTGGTTATAATATGTGCAATGAATAATTATATTTAAGGATTGGCATAGAAAGTCTAAACATTCAATTTACACATTTTATGGGCTCTAATATTTCTAATTATATATTAATACTTAAAAAATGTGTGCTGTAGAAAGTCAAAATATTATATAATTGTACATAAAGAGTTGTCTTATCTGATTTCTTGAGTAATAAAGTGGGAAGGAAGAAAATGCTACCTTGTGTAGTTTCTAGGTGTTTTCAATTTTCACGTCCATTAAGTATTCTTTTACTTTTTTTATTTTTAATTTTTAAAAGTAAAAATTATGATTTTTCATTCACCAGTAGAAAAACACATTTCATTTTAAAATTAGCTTAATTTTTTTATAATAATTTACATTATGTTGTTTCATTATACTAATTATATATATACTAATTATATATATCTGTTTTTATACTCTTTTTTCTTTTTTTTTTTTTTACTTGTAGAATTAAGATAAATTATGTTTATATTTGTG